>JAVQJF010026215.1:0-18074 GCA_036023855.1 Gadopsis marmoratus | reverse complement strand
GGAAGGTGAACCTCCAGTCTCTGGTCTCTTGCAGCCTCTAACAGGTTTTCTTCCAGGATTGTTCTGTATTTAGCTGCATCCATCTTCCCATCAACTCTGACCAGCTTCCCTGTCCCTGCTGAAGAAAAGCTTCCCCACATCATGATGCTGCCGCCACCATGTTTCACGGTGGGAGGGTGTGTTCAGTTTGATGTGCAGTGTTAGGTTTCTGCCACACATAGCGTTTTGCATGTAGGCCAAAACGTTTTTGGTCTCATCTGACCAGAGAACCTTCTCCCACATGTTTGCTGTGTCCCTACATGTCTTGTGGCAAACTGCTTATTGCTTTCTTTCAACAGTGGCTTTCTTCTTGCCTCTCTTCCATGAAGCCAGATTTGTGGAGTGCACAACTAATAGTTGTCCTGTGGACAGATTCTCCCACCTGAGCTGTGGGTCTCTGCAGCTCCTCCAGAGTTACCGTGGACCTCTTGGCTGCTTCTCTGATTCATGCTCCCTTTGCCCGGCCGGTCAGTTTAGGTGGACGGCCATGTCTTGGTAGGTTTGCATGTTGCGCCATACGCTTTCCATTTTCGGATGATGGATTGAACAGTGCTCTGTGAGATGTTCAAAGCTTGGGATATGTTTATATGACCTCACCCTGCTTTAAACTTCTCCACAACTTTATCCCCGACCTGTCTTGTGTGTTCCTTAGTCTTCATGATGCTGTTTGTTCACTAATGTTCTCTAACAAACCTCTGAGACCTTCACAGAACAGCTGTATTTATACTGAGATTGAACACCACGTATCATTTTCCTTCCACTTCACAATTATGCTCTACTTTGTGTTGGTCTATCACATAATAATAATAAAATACAAAATAATCACAATAAAATACATTTAAGTTTGTGCTTGTAATGTCACAAAATGTGTAAATGGTCAAGGGGTATGAAAACGTTTTCAAGGCACTTGAAATGCCCCTTTGACGTCAAAGTGAAAACGAATCACTACAAAGGGATCTGAATTAATTGCAAATATAAAATACTAATCAGTGCATCAAGTTTGTCTCAAATCCTGGAGGAGAAACTTACAAAGACTGCAAGAAACATGCTACTTGAGAGAAGATTTACTAAGACAATGATCCAGGCACAAAGCCAAAGCGACACGTAAATTGCTTCAAAACAACACCGTTAATGTCATGAAGTGACAGTCGGAGTCGATCTCAATCCAATCGTAAATGAAACCTGACGGAGCCTGAATAGCTCTGTAAAGAGGAGCAGAGAGAAAGTGACCAAAGCTGACAGAGACATATCCACACAAACACTACTGCATCAGTTAATAGTAAACATGTATTTTGTATTTTATATTCGGAAATGATTTAGATCAGTTTGTGGAGATACGTTCTCACTATGGTCAACAAGAAACCACAGAAACTGCATTAAATCTGTTTTGATTTAATGTGCAAACAAAACAATAAAATTAGAAAAGAAAACGTCTGAGGGCGTGAATATTTTTCTAGACAGTGTAGTTAAATTATGGGATTTCACGCTCTACAAATGCTAAGCTGGTGCTAACAAGCTATTCACTCATTTCAGTACTGTTCTGAGCATGTGTGTCATTTCCCTTCCCTGCCCAGATATTAATTACTGCCAAATACCTGATTCCTTCCAAACATATATGATGTATAACTGAAAAGGGTAGAAAACATGTACACAAAAGGTAACAAAGAAAAATTAGCAAAAAGCACAGCTTTGGAGGAAAGGCCCCAGAAAGGACAGAAAGAGGCTTAATCTGCAACATGTCCAAGTTTTTAATGAACAAGTTTTTACTTGACAGACCTACATAGAATTTGACTGTAGCCACAAAAGGCCCACAAACTGAGGAGAGGGACCAATTAGTAAACACAAGTATATGGCCCAATATTGCAAATCACATATTTGTCTCAGGGGGCTTTACAATCTGTGCAGCAACAGATGGACAGACAGGTAATAGATGTTGTGTGTACAGAATTAGGAAAATTAATTGGTAAAAAACAGGAAATAAGAAGTTAATTGAATTCCGAATGTGAACGAGACACCTAGAAATACAATATCTTTACCATTGATACAATGACAGTCCAACAGCAATGCATTAAATCATTGGAGGTCAGAAAATCAGTGTCAAAATTATTAATTAGGCCTTTGAATTAAGAAAATTGGAAGTAAGAATTAAAAGAAAATTATTCTATTTTTTTCAGTTGTTCTATTTAAGTGCATTATGCTTTTTAAATGATCCCAATATAATGATCCTATTTTAATTATTTTATTAACATCCATCTTTGTTTGTGTCATACAGTCTACATTTAGTTCACCTAGTTAATTAGGATCTCTTCTGTCGGTGGAATGAGTTGTTCTCGTGCTCTTCCTGCTCAGATCTCTGGTGCTGAACACGGACACATCGAATGTCTGTACTTTATAGAGCTTTTCACAGCAGATACAGTATTTTCAGGTGTCAAAGAAGCAGGTAACATTGAGGATGACTCTGCATGAACACTATCAGGAATGCAGCTATCATTACTGTTAGCATTATCACCTGAGCTTTTCTAAATATACACAGTGAAAACAGTCCATTTTAATACATTATATCATAATTTATAACCTTGAACCCGTAAAAGGTTTGATATAGTAAAGTATTGTAAAGTATTGATATATTTATTAACAGATGGAGTATTAAAGTGATCCTGTAACTTTTCCTATCAGCAGCCAATGTGACAGTTACAGAATAACGGCACGATGATGAGATGATATCTTTGGTGAATAACTGAGAGTAATGGTGTGTTGTATCACTTACTGTGAAGCTGACTCAGTAGCTTTAGCTAACTGGTCCAAGCTAAACGACAGAATGGCTCTTTTGTCAAAAACTCCTAAAACTACATATATGGGCGTATCTGACCATTGTTGTCATGGTAACAACAGTGATTAAACCAGGACCAGAACCAGGACCAGGCTCTGGGTGGGCGCTCATCTGCCTCGACCGGTTGTTTTGTCAAAAGCTACATAGATTCATTTTGATTATAAGTATATAAAAATATTGACCTACATTTGAAATATCTTACTGTAAGATGGTTAGCAACATTATTTTGTGCTTATGAGAAAACACGAGCTTTGGATTGTAGCAGTGAAGCACTGAAGCCAAATGATTCACTTTAAATCACATTAAAAAAGAAATGGTTACACGGTCTAATTTATATTATCACCATGCATATATTCTATATAGTCTGCACAGGATCTTCGGTACAGGTCACTTTGGAGGGTCCAGTGCTGTGACGTACCTTTACCAGGCCTGGATACTCGTTGGACGGGAGGCCGTAGATGTGCTCTTTGGACTCCTCGCCCTCAGTCAGCAGGAAGCAGGGAAAACGCTGCTTCACATCATATGATCCGGGAACCTTCTCTTTCCAGTAGCACACGTTGATCTTCACCACCTGAAACCAGGACAACCATTAGGTCCAATAACTGACCACAGCGTATATTGAGCTTTAACTTTATCTTTGCCAAACACAAAAACAAAATAACTGCATGTGTCCTCCAATATGTCAAGTGATATTTCAGCCTTATTATTAGCATATGGCTATTCCAAAGATAATTCAAATGACCGTCTTCTGATCTGTTATCTCTGCAGTAAATGATTCTTAAAACAATAGTCAGGTGTCCATGCTTACTGTAATAATTCCTGCCGGTAAAATTAATAACATAATTTCTAGGGAGACCAGCCCAAGACAATATATTTAATTGTGTCTGAATAAAATGTTTTTAATGTTGTGAACACAAATGATTGAAATAAAGAATGAATGAAAAAGCACACTGGCACAAAATTAGCAGCTTGGTGTCAGCCATTAAACCCCATACTGGTTAATCCTTAAAATACAAGCTTCCATCCTCCTCCTCAAGGTTTCTGTCTAATGGATGTGCCGTCACAAAGGTATCTGTGTGGTGGTGAGAATAACCATTTAATGAAATGTACACATGGTTGTACAAATGACGTCCACCCTCGGGTGGTGATAATAAGGACACATTGTTCAGTGTACTGGACTAATCGACTCGTTCCCAGGGACCATAAAGATTCACACACAAGCGAGTGTGCTTTCCTACCAGTTCACTCAGGCATGGCTCTCCCCAGCCCCCCAGCCTGCTGCAAACCTGAATAATGCAATTCCAATATCAACTCCAATTCTCCACTCTAACAGCTGTCTGCTTGTTTTCCCATTACATTCTCTGCTGACTCAGGCCTCGAAGCTGTTGAAATATGGAGGAGTAATGCTTTTCTTTCTGTGGCATGTTCAGGTGGGCATTTAAAGGGCAGACAGGGCCAGTGGTGGAAGGGGAGGGCTACTGGATTAGAGAGGAGCAAGTTAAGACAGTGTGTGATAACGTTGAGTACAGGGTCTAATGTGAAATACACCATTTCCCAAAAATAAATTGGTGTTTAGAAAAACAGATTGTGCATCACCTCACACATACTTCAGACCACACATGCACGTGGTTTTGTGCCGAATGTGACATATTGAAGTACAAAGTTAATGTATGTGAGTGATGGTTCTAAAACCTTCCCTTCATTTAGGTCATAAGCTCCGCCCACTCCATGTTGCTGGATGGGCCAAACTGAAAAATCAAAGTGCACCTCGGATAACATTTTCACAAAGATGATTTCAGGTAGTTCTCATCACGCTGATGTCTGCTCACGTGTAAATTATTCTGCTAAGTTTGGTTTTAAGTAGTTATCTGATGCTGTGAAAAGGGGGTGTGACGTCATGATCAATAGCTGTGATTTGCTCGCGTTGGTCCATGGCGGCACCTTGATGCCACGGCTCCAACACTGATCGCTACCGCACAGACGTCACAGCACAAGATGGCAGCTCCCATATCCGGGATGTTCTGGCTTCACTTTGTACAGTAGGAGGAAGTGGAGCCGAGTCGGCTTTACAATCTGGTGGTGAGAGTGCTCCTATAGTTTTATGCCTCTTGACCACTGCGTTTGCATGGAAAGGAAACTAAACATTTGAACTGTTTTGCTCTGACAAAACTATAGATTTGCTTCACCTGAAACCTTTTGCATCATTACCATGCTAGTTAGGATAAGGTGTAGTATTCAGCCAGAACATTCAAGGTTGTTAGGTTTAGGTTGCATTTTGCGTTTGCTCACAAAGCACAGATTATACTGCAGGGATCCATTCAACACATCACATGCTATAGTTTTGACATGCAGGAAAATGATCACATGCTCGAGTGTTAGCAGTTACACCTGGCTTCCACTGACATGTTTGATAACCTCTTGAATCCACTTAAATTCACTGCTGAGCACGTTTAAAGTACAACACTGCATATAAATGCAGCTGTAGGAACATTAGTACACGTGTGACACTAAGCGTTTCAGTACCTCCAGTGGCAGCTCTAAGCCAGTGTGGGCCAGCAGGCTGTTAGTCCAGGGTCCAGCAGTGATCACCACACGCTTGGCTTGATAAACACCAGCAGAGGTTGACAGGGTCACAACAGGGCCAGGCTTGATGTCTGTCACCTTCTCTTTGTCTCTTATGACCCCACCCAACTTCTGAAACTGTGCCTGGGAAAAGAGAACATGAAAATGCTTCAGTGTACTTTGTGTACGTTATTAAGTGCTATAATTAAAATGTGTGATAGACTGATGAGAAATGGCTGCCAAAAAATGTTTGGCCATCTTACTCTATTTATTTAAAGAATGCAATTAAAATATATCAAACAAATAAAAACACTAAAAACAAATACCCTATAGTTTGCTGCATTTACAGGCCTGTTCTCACTTGTTTTCACGTTGTCACGTCTCAGAATAAGTAGACAAGATCCAAATGTCACATGTGTCAGAACTGATTATAATGTATTTACCACAAATGAATGCAGGAAAGTTGGATGTTTCAGTTACTTAAAGTGACAAGAAATATGTAATATTCATGACGGTTAATTGCTGAGAATTAACAATAAATACAGAAAGTTTATTTCCTTCATTACATTGTAACATAATAGAAGACCTACAGTAAACTGATTCATTTTCACTTAATTAACTAGAATGAAGTTATTATTTTTAATTTCTAATTATATTAATACAATAAGAAGTATAATACAATCTGCTCTAGCGAGGGCACATTTCAGAATGAATGCTGCATTAGGCAATTTTACAGATTGACAACTACACACAACAACAGTGAAATACACAAAACATGGCAGACGAGTTGTACTTTATTCTCTACAATACTAAGGGAGCAAAGGATCTAATAATCAGTCTATTTACACACTTAAATAAATAACTGTCTTACAGTTAACTGTGGTCATTTAATTTCTAAAAGTCATGTATAAAAGAAACCCTGTTTCTGTAACTGGGGTAGAGGATTAGAGAAACCTGAGTTCCCCGGCTTTCTTTCTCCTGGAGAGACAGTTTCTTGGCCATGTACATGTACTCACACATCCAGGTTTCTAGTCAGCTTAACATGTAATCGTGTTCTTGACAAAGACTCAGACAGGTTCGTGTTGCTGTAACCGCAGTAATGAAAAGAAAGATTAAATCCGACTGTAAGTTTCCTCTGAGTCTAAATAAGTTGTTTTCCACAGCTGAACATTTGACTGTTTAATATATTCAGAAGAATTAGCATTGTCAAGAGAAACTGCTCTCACTGTGCTGTGAGTCCAATGCTCCAAGACCCCACCATGACCCTAAAACAGAAACGAAGCAGTGTCTTCTTTGTATCTCTCTATAGCCTCTCCATGGACTTCCTCCATGTCAGACTCATGCCTCATCCTCACTATCCAAGCTGAGGAAGGCTCAAAGAGCCTCACGTTTTCCCCGACGGCCACCAGTTTTTCAACTCACTGGTCAGCCAGTTGCACTCAGAGGCGGCTGATGTAGGTGGGATGTGGAGGATGATGGAGGCAACTAGGGAAAGTGCCTCAGATCCACAAAGTCCCTGGTGAGATATGTTGGTGTTGGCACGACTGCCAAATCCCATCTCCTTCTCAAAGACCTTACAACTCAGATAAGGGGTCAGTCTAGGAAATCTGAACGAGAACTGTGACTAGGCCATGGGACGTGAATCAGAACCACTAGTAGACAAATTACACACAATGCAACCAGACAAACAAGTGACTAGCTAGTCAGGCTAATACAACCAGCTGCTTGCCTCGTCACCTGGATTACAACTAATAGCCAGGTAATCCAAGCGAGAACTGTGGCTGCTCACAGAATGTGACTGGAACCTCCAGCAATATCTCAGCAGCTATTTGTAAGACCAAGTGTGAGCTCCAAGCTAGCTTCTTGTCTTTATGGTAACTTAACACAGCAGGCTAGGAGATTCAGGCGAGAGCTGCGGACGAACCACTGCATGTGACTGGAACCTCGAGGGACCAGAGGAAATAAATAGCACCACCAACTGTGTCAAGACAGTCAGTGTAGCTGATGAGTGAGCCAGCACATAAGACAAGAACCCTCGGAAACCTCCAGATAGGAAAGAAAGGAGCGGCAGGATAACCTGTCCACCACAGCCATGATGAACCTCTCCTGGACCAGCAGGCAACATACAGGACCAAGACACGGATCTATGCAGCGTTTAATCGGCGGAGAACGGCAGGCTAACAGCAAGAAGATCCAAGTAGGCCACCACGTGGTGTTTAGAGCTGGGACTTTGTTAATATAAGATCTCACCGTTTGCTGCCACTGGCAGTCAGGAAGGAATGAAACAGAACACTTCTCACTCTTATTTGGCCATAACTGCTATAATAGCTCTGTCATTACAGATTACAAAGCTGTGAGAACCTCTTGGCTGTGGGGATGGCAATGTTGATCTGTCCATAACTGTACTTCAGACTGCAATTCCCCATCGACTGTTAGATGCAGTGCCAAAGAAACTTTGTACAGACATTCACGGTCCCCAGAGGATGAATCCTAATGACTATGTTGATCATCTGACATTTCCTGTAGCGCCACCGTGAGGTTGACATTTGTGGTAGTGAAAATTCTACCAGAACTGCCAGAAGACCAACATCATACATCAGTCAAGACTCAATCAAGAATGTTAGAGTGTGATAATCAAACAAACCTGAGCAGCAGCACAGTCATGAAGGTAGGATTTCCAAAAAGAGACGGAGACAGAAGAGGCAGAATTAGGCTTCTATCACTAAAAGCTTAATGTATAATTGACTGCTGCTTCACAAAAGTGTCTGAACAAACGGTCCAGTCAATGGAAAATGTCGCGTCACTGAAATAACAAAGCAGTGTTTTGTGCTTCACCTGGCAGCCATGGATGAGTACAGTCATATGAATTTATTGCTAAAAGATATTCCTGGTGTTGAGCTATTATTAGATTAAAACAATGGGCATGAAATATGTTCAATTATCCACATCTTGGTATATTTCAGCCTCGTCCTCTATTTAATTCTTGTACATGAAAGTTGTGCTGCTTTAATGTTTCATTACTTCCACTGGCTTTTATTATAGGACCATTGCCTACAGTTCAGTTCACAGGACTGCTGGTTCAATCCCCAGCAAGTGTCCTTGGGCAAGACACTGAACCCAAAATTGCTCGATAGTCTGGCCATCACCATGCATGGAAGCTCGATTTCATCGGTGTGTGGACGGGAGAATGAGAGGCAAAATTGATTCTAGGGTTGTTTTTGTAAGCTGTGTTAATTCACCCCAAAATGCACATGTACCTTCTGGACATACATCAGCCGTCGCTAGAAACGTGCCACATTTGAGGTCCACGTCATATCCTGAGTGGACCACATGATTGGCTTCGACCCGTGCCGTCAGTTCCTCAGGCTAACATACCTAGTGCTCTATCAGCAGTATCTGTGCTGTACCTGTACAGCCTTCAGTGCACGGTCAGCATACAGAACACCAGCAGTTACATCCACCACAGCTCCATCTCCTTCAGCTAGGCTGACATGGGGGATGTGCTGGCTGAAGTTGTCACGGGTCAGGATCACCATAGGAACCTTGTTCCTCTGCAAGGTGTTCTTTAACAGCTGGTAATTCTGACTGTTCTCTGGTCCCATCACCAGGAGTCCTGTTTGTCTGAGAGGGGAGGTCAGAGGAGGATAAGAAGTGGTTAAGACACAGGACTCTACAAATCATCAACTGTGTAACATTGTTAGTACTAGTGTTAAATTAAAATTTAAGTCCAGGTGACAGACAAGCATCATTGCAACAGCCAAACTGTAAGAAGTCAACGTCACACAGGTCTGATACAAACATGTAGGCACAAAATCCTCACTGCTGCATGTATGGTAGGTCAGGTTCACCGTGTTGTTTGTGGTTGTGACTGCCCTTATTATCTTTAGAGTACACTCAATATTATTGTGGTATTGATTTATCAATGGTAAAATTATACAGGTAGCTCTTAATTGTATTCTTGTCAACAACCTGCTGCAGAATGGAGCAATGTGTTGAATAGAGCCGTTGGATAATATTGCCTTCATGCAGCCGGGTGAAGTCGGCTCTGGGTTATCGTCACCAAGGTTGTGACTCAGAACCCCTCCCCCCCACCTTCCCATGCACCGCTGATTAAACTTGATGTCTACGGAAGGAAAACCAACCTTCTCCTCGTGAGTTATTAAGGTTCAGGGTTCAGAGTACGGATGAAGGAGTTATATTGCAGTCAGTCTTTCTTTTAGCTGTCTCCTCTCTTAATCTACATCTCAACTTTTATGTCTAAATCTGTCTAATTTAGTAGTTAAAGTCAAGAAGGACCCTCTCGGGCATTGATTTAGTCAACTGGAAGCAAAGAACTGTAGTTAATATGTACACTCATCACCTTTTTGTTTTTCTGTTGCTTGTGCATCACCAGTGTTTTCCTTCAAAGGTTTGAACAGACATTCTGTCAAGGCAATTATAGAGCTTATATCACTTATCCACCAAGGGTGGCTGAGGGCTGGTTCGGGTCCAGGGCCTAATCTGGAACCAGTTCTTCAAGTTTCGACAGCCAAAGAACCAGCTCCAGGCCAGGAAAACACTTTGCTGGTACAAAGAACTGCTTACATTATGGGCTGGGGGAAGAATCATCATGACCAACAAGGCCAACTACAACGTAACGTGTTCTCAATGTGTTACCAAAACTGACACCACTGTACTCACCACAGTAATGGCAGAGATTTATACAGTGGAATTACTACAACAAGTTCTAACGGGGAAGGAGGTCTGGAGGTGAGGAGGCTCCTTCACCAGCCTCTCAAAGCACTTCATCATAATGGGAGTGAGTGCAACTGGTCAGCAGTCGTTGAGTGATGAGATCTGAGGTTTATTTGGCACTGGGATGATGGCAGCAGGCTTAAAACATGATGGAACTATTGCTCGGTCTAACGAGGGGTTAAAACAATATCTGCCAGCTGATCTGCACATTCCCATGTTGCCAGGGCCTGGGGCCTCCTGTGTGTTGACTCTCCTCAGAGTCTTCTGCACATCAGCTATGTGACGAAGGAGTGTCTTTTCTTCCTGGCGGGGAGCCGCTTTCTCCGCAGGAGTGGCTCAAATCTCCCCAAAAAAGTTACTGAGTTCATTTGGGAAGTCCACGCCAGCTTCACACACAGCAGAGGGGCTATCTTGTAGTATGTGATGCCTGTATGCCTTGCTGAAGGCTGAGATCCGCGCCTTTAACATTTTCCTTACTTCCTCAGTCATCCAGGGTTTTTGGTTGCCCCGGATTGTAATGTTCTTCCTGATGCTGACGTCCTCTGTGCATTTGTTGATGTCGGCTGACACAGACATGGCATACTCATCTATTATTAAAGTATTAAAATAATTCATAACTTCTAAGTCAATGTGTTAAATTCTGTTCAGTTTTATTTATATAGTGCCAAAACATTACAAAGTTATCTCAGGGCAATAAAATATTCATTATTTATAAGAATAAATGTATTATACAAAGTTTCCAAGTTTCCATGGAAACTTGATGCAATTAACTTGATGAACACTGAAAGGAATGATGTTCCACAGTATGAATCCCCAGTTGTAATAAATGGGAATTAACCTTTAAAAGGATCTAAACAGTGACCTCATATGGCCAGGACAATAATCCAGCAGCTCCAGAGTGAGAGGCTGTGAAACACTGGGTCTAATTCAGTAATCTGCCTGATAGATGGCTGACTCGCCCTTTGCCAGCAGTGTTTTCTAAAGGCTGCTCCGACATCTGTCAGCAGCCATAAGGCACAGCCAGCCCCAGCTAAAGGCTTCAGCCATTCATCACAACATTTCACGACTATGACTCCCTGAGTGCTTATGCGTGTGACGGAGGAAGGAAGAGCCACACAAGTAGGACTGTAAACGTGATACCTTGTCCAGTCCGACCTGTCACCCTGGGTGACTGGTAGCACCAGCACCAGATGTGCACACATGCTGTCATGTATGTGGAGGAAATAAAAAGGGTGCTTTACTCCGGGCCGTGTTCGACGGCTCCATCTGTCCCAGAGGACGCAGCGCTGCTCGCACCAGCCTTGCCTGGACATTTCTCATCGTAATGCAGACATTTTTTTTGCCAGCCCAAGGGCACAGGTGGCCTTCAGATGTGGACCCATCAGTCACGAGCTGCAGACGGGTGCACAGGGAGCTCAGGGAGCTCAGGGAGGCGCACGGTGTTTCTGGGAACATAATGTGGGCGTGGCTTGGTACCACGAACTATTACCCTGAGACATGAGTAATTAAGCCACGTGTTATTCAGTTGTCTGGTACTGAGAACAAACAGAGTTGCTCGGCGGCAATACAACCAGGACAGTTAACGTGCTGCTGGAAGGTTGCTCACAGTTTGATGCCACGTCGCATTTAGAAACACACACATTCCCCCCCGCTGTGCAAGTGAAAATCAGAGGTGTAGCCCGATGAAAAAGCCGCTGTGCCACATTGAGAGGCAGTGGAGCTGTCGAGGGGTGATTCAGTGGTGCCAGAGGTAATGAGAAAGTCATGCATTTATGGCTCCCGCAGATTGAGTTGCTGCTCTCACACAGCACCTTGAATGTGACAAATCTCTGCGTTCGTGCAAAGCTTCTGTTACGTTCGATTTAATCCTTTTCTCTCGCTCCGTGTTTCCGCCGACTGCTTACCTGTACAGTTCGACGCCCGCCTCCCTCTCCAGCTGAGCCCACAGCTCATAGCACTCCTCCATCATGTGGGTGTAGAAGTCCTGCTCGTAGGCCTTGCGGATGATGCGGGTCTGGCCATGGGAGCTCCCTCGGGTGTGGGGCAGGATGAACTGGAAGACATGTACATACTATCACTGTCACAAAGACAGCCAGGCAGTTCACCCATCGAGCATGAACTTGCTGCTGGAACAGCTTCTTCTGGGAAGGCAGAGAGCATTACCTGTAACTACGGTTTGGTCACACCTCCATTTCTAATGTCCACTGGAAGTGTTCCAGAGGCGTCTGCTGAGTTTCTGAGTGACAGCTCAGTGTCCTAGATGTTGCAACAAGCTCGAGTGTCAGTTTTGAGGACACGGACATCAAACGCAGCAGCACTGGACATTGACTGCTCGCTAAAACACTCAATGATCCGATCAGATCCGGATGAAGTTAGCTTTAAACACAGACAACGTTGTCTGGCGCTGAGCTGTCTCTCAAAAAGACATTAACCAATGTGGATGCACCCCAGAAAAGACCCGCCAACCTGAGGGCTTCGTGTCAGAACTGCTGGCAGCGTGACACACGTGATTTTTGTTTGATTATACTGACACAAATCTGATTCCATACAAAGTGAAATGTGTGCGTACTGACATTTCTTAGCAGAGGTAGTAAGTATTTGATAATTTTTGTGGTGAGAACACACTCCAAAAAGCTATATATACAAATAATTGGGCCTTTTTGTGCCAAATTGTCTAGTTGTAGTTCACTACATCAGCAGGCCTGGATTACTGACACAACTATGCAGCAGGCAACTACGGGGCCCTGGACCCTAAAGGGGCCCAAAGCTTCTCATTCGCTGTGTTTTTCACTGGTTTGCAGTCATTTATTAATTATTATACCATATGCACAACCAAAGCATGTTGTATCTGGACATGACAGGGGCCTTAAAGCAGCACCTGCATCATTACATCATCTCATGGAAGCTTCCTGTAGAAGCTCGGACCTCAGACTTCTGCTCCGCTACCCTTCACAGGGAAATATAGTACTTTTTACTCCACTATATTTATTTGATACATTGAGTTCCTTAACAAATTTAGATTAGAAATACAAAATAGTTTCAGAACATAAAAAGTTATGTTATTATAGATTAAGCAGTAGTAATATATTATACATATATATATTATATATTACTCAAAATCATTCAAATTGTGCCCAGTGTTACCAGCTGCACCATTAAAGTGAAAGTACATGAATCTATGAATGATTACACAGCATGTTGTTCTGTCCGGTCTGTGTGCAGCAGAACTGTGTTAAACTGGACCTTGAACCTTGAGCCTTGAACCTGTTGATGCTAATTATACTTTTGCACTTTCACTCACTTGCAGCAGAGTATTTCTACACTGTGGTATTGCTCCTTTTAGCTAAGGATATAAGTGGTAAAGGCACTTTACTAGGATCCACTGACAGATTACTGTTTTAAAGCAGCATGCAGAGAAAGCAGCCGATGCCTGAACAGTGCAGAAGGCTTCAGTGTGACACACCTGCTCCAGCAGCAGCGTCTTCTTGTTGTTGCTGGCCAGCTGATGGGCCGTGAAGGAGCCCTGCACTCCGGCTCCGATCACGATGCAGTCAAACTCTGCGTCGGTCGACATGTTGAGTGTTGCAGCACAGTCACGTCACTCCTCTGCTGACTCACAGTGGAGGAGGAGCTGGGAGAGTTGGGAGTTCTGATTACACCCACATGGCACAGAGCACCAAACTACACAAGCAGCGGTGGGAAGAATACAAAAAAGTACCTTTTTAGCATTAACATTCACTTTATGTTATTTTATCCTGGAATTAAACTTCACAAACATGTCCAAAAGTACACAAAAAGCAACAAAAGAATACACACAGCGGGTCAACTATCGCACACGTTGCTCTGCCAAAGTGTCCTTGGGATTTCGGAGCTGGAGAAACCTTTCTCAGTCTGCTGTGGTATAAAATTAGGTGATATTTTTTCAACTGAAATGAGTTATGTTACCTTCACTTGGTGTCGTCATCAGCGGATGGTAACCGTGTCTACGTTACCAGATAAAGCACAGAAAGACAGGAAGATTTCAGGGATCATTGGTGTTGCGTGCAGTAAGGCTATTAATGCTAAAACAAGTGTTAGCTTCGGGCTGTAAGGACCAATAGGGACAAATCTGTTCTGACACGTTACATCTTAGTATTTGTGTGATGAAGATACAAGGTGAAGATTCAGTACATTTGATCTGCAAAACCCTGATCACCTTTTCTACCAAAATGATTCAGGTTTTGACTTTTTATTGTCTTGTTTTTGTCTTACAGATGTACATTATTCCTTGATTGTATGGATTTGAACCCCAGATAATGAAGATACATCAGTGTTTCCCACAGATTACTCTTACTGTGTGTGTGTACTGGTGATGAAAGTGTGTGTGTGGGAAACACAGAATACACTATAAACGTAGTTCATGACATTCATAGTATTTCTTTTATGTTTGATTTCCAACAACAGGACTCGGCTGCTGCTGGATGGAGCGTCCTGAGCTCCTCCTGCATCCTTATCATGTAGTCATGTAGTCATGTTGTCACACCAGCTAACTTGTAATATGTCTTTCACTTGTTTTCAGTTTTGCCGCCAAGACAATTGGATAATGTGGGACCTAATGTTGTGCATAGAGCACCTTGTTGTGTTGCTGTTGTTATTAAATTGAACATTGTTGAATATGTCATCAGTAGTAAGATGTAATTGAGCTGACAAAGTCACATGACTGAGATGCAAATGGTAACTATTGTCCATAAGTTGCAGCAGTAAATACACCGTCCAGATAGGAAAGTATTAAGGATAACAATTGGATTCAAATTCAAAATCTTAGCTAGACACAATGTAAAGTGATACATTCTTTACTGTAATGAAAGGTAGTCAAATATATATTTTTCCATCTCAGCTTGGTCTGCATGTTACTCTGTGGTTCAGTTTCATTCATTTCATTAGTTGTGTAACTAAAAGAATTTCTCCGTTTCCTCAAGAGTTTTCCTGGGAATAAATCCCGAACGAGGGTCAAAGGCAGAGATGAAGGGAAAGAAACAGCAGCACATTCCTCCAAGATGCTGACGTTCCTGTCTGAACTTAACAGCTTTGACAATCTGTGGAAAATCTGAGCCAAGTTTTTTTGATTGATGATAAAGACGGCAGCCCTTTCTTTTTATGCCAGATTTGGATTATTGCTTGTAACTGGTTTTTTTATTTCAAAATGGTGACAAATGCAGTTCCACATGTTTTGAAGTTTAAAATGTTATTGTTAGCACCTTTGGTGCAACAGCATTATTGTAGAGGTGCGTTGCTAATGACTATCTAAACAGCTAATACAGCTAATTTACTGGTCATTTTCTGCCAGGACATTCTCCGATTTTGGTACAGACTCTTTTTTTACAGTGCATGACATCAGCCGCAGTGTATGCAGGCCTGCTGGTCTGGTTCTGACAGCAGCAGGTCCCTCCAGGAAGCTCTGCTTATAGAACCATGACTATCCTACTCAGTCCAGAGGCACCTAACCTTTATTACACATCTGTAATACACAATAAGAAGAAGAAGAAGAACTCTTCAAACCTATTCTTTGGATCATTTTCATATGATTACACGAGAGTTTTCTCTGATGGGGGTTGAGAGATTCAAGCATTCATTGATTATTTTCCTTCCTCTCATTCTGCCGACAGCTGGAGCCTCCGTCTGAACACTTCTCATTTGCAATCGATCCGAGCTGAGATAGTTCATCCCCATCGACCTCTGCAACACTACAATGCAGTGGTGACGCAGAGTCTCCTCCAGAACCACCACTTGACCTAAACTGTACGCTTCTTCCTTTGTATATAACATAAGTCTGAATGTAAGGCTCTTTATTTAATATATGAATATGTATCTATGGTTGGCCTTGCATGGACAGACCCTGACCTGAAGTCATGCCAACAAACTGGAAAGCTGATGAAGATGTCTCATATAAGCAGCTAGCATCAGTCATCAGCAGCTACAACAGACTGAAATCATAAAGCAGCCCCCAGAGGCTGGAATGTGGATTACCTCCCAAAAGTATATCCACGAGGAGGAGAATCAAGTTGAATCATCACAGGCCGATGACAGATTATCTAACTTGAGAACTTGCAGACATAACCTTTCTCCACTCGTGGAGGTTTCTATACATGTCGAGATCACAGCAGTGGCCACAGACATCATATAATCATGTTTAGCTGCAAACCAGCTATATTCAATTCTTTTAAAAATGGTCCTCCGTTGTAGGTGGAGGACTGCTGAACTTACTTCACTAACATTCGGCCCCCACTGTTCACGGGCTGAGGTGCATCTTGTGGATGCCCAGCATTCATTTCAGAGGACGTGCACAACCAACACAAGAACCCAGGCTACATGTGCAAGCTGTGTGCACAATACTGTGATAATCAAACGCTTCCAGAATAGCCAAGGCCTACATCAGCCCACTGAGCCAAATACATATAGAACTCCAAAGTGTTCGACATCCTACACAGACAGAAAGAAATGCTGCAAACCTTTTTATAACACGTTTCTGAAATGATCTGCTGACTGAGCAGGAGTGTCGTCATTTTAATTCAAGCTGTTTTTGTTCTTACTGTGGGAGAAAGGACTCTGCTTTCGTATATGGATTGTTCACATTTATTGGACTTAGTGAGCAAGACTTACTTTAGGTCTGTTTGTTTGTAGGCTGGCATGGGCTGCAGAGCAGGCAGCTGTGACCACACCTGGACTGGGGTATGTGAGGTGGGCTGTAGTGAGCAGTGGGCTGGGTGGGAGACGGCCTCTGTTCCTTCCATGGGCTCTGAAGGCAGCAGGCCGAGCAGATGGATGTTGTGGCAGGACAGACCAGCAGACGGTCAGCTGGTCAAACACCCCACTGTTCCACCGTGTCACCCACACATGAAGTGTGAACCCCCCCGCAGCCTCCATCCTGCTACATCACGCTACAGAACATTAACCTCACACACTTTATTCCTCCCCTCTGCGTGCGGCTCTACCTTAAAGGACCATATCAGTAATGTGGCATGTTTCTATACATTTAGTTCAGACTGTATGCTTCTATACTGATAACCAGTTTCCAAAGGATGCTGTCGTGTCATTGGTTTCCATTTATTCTACATCAGCGTTGCATTCAAAAAAAGAAGTTAAGGAAAGGGAGACATTTAAGCTAATACAAACATGAACAAAGATGAAGTGACAGTTTGCATTACAGCTGTGGCCCAAAAAATGCAGGAGGTGCAAAGTCCACAGTATGTGTTAATGTGCTCTTTTCAGTTAGTTATGTTGGGTCTTCTTCCAGCAAACGCATCACGTAGATTACGTACATTTCATATCAGCTGGTCCATGCCCATGTCAGGCTCTGTCATATACTGTCCACAGCAGCTTCAATATTTCAGTATGTGGATGCCCGGCCAAGACCACCTCCAGCTCATCATGGGATCTGGCAGCATATACGAGCTGCTGAGGAAACTCTCCACAGTGTGTTTAAAGGGGATGAAAGTAGCAAATGTGATTGGCTCTGATTGCCACAGTCTCTAACACACCCACCTATAATGTATATTAACGTATTAGAGTGAGAGCATGATGAAAAGAGAACACAGTAGCACAGAACAACTCCCCATACAGATGTTGAAAACAGCTTAGTCTCTGTGTTCAGTGTTGTAGCTGACAGTGACCATAAACTGTGTCACATGCTTGAGAGCCATGTGCACAACCTGATTTTTAATTCAATTCAGTTTTATTTCTATAGCTCTAGATCATAACAGAGTTATCTCATAGCACTTGTTGATATAGAACAAGTCTAGGCCAACTCTATATGTATAGACCCAACATTTCCACCAGGAGCAGCACTAGGAGACAGTGGCAAGGAAACACTGCCTTTAACAGGCAGAAACCTCCAGCAGAACCAGAACCAGAACCAGGCTCTGGGTGGGCG
>JAVQJF010026214.1:0-23936 GCA_036023855.1 Gadopsis marmoratus | reverse complement strand
TATATATATATATATATATATATATATATATATATATGCCAGTTTCTCTAGTACGGAAAGGCCGATGATGATTATGTATGGATTCTGCAGAGGGAGCAATGTGTTTTTTTAAATTTTAGACAAGGCTAGGCTCCTTAATCTGATTATGTAAAGACTGTGCTGGGTAGATTCATATTTAAAGATAGTTCGGCAACATAATCGCAGTCCAAAAGGTTTCGTTTTAAGTATTGCTACTACGATCACTCGCAATTGACAACCTTCTTTCTAAAAGTTCTCAAATGGTTGTCTGAGAAGGAGCAGAGGTGTGTTGAGTCTTTGCAAAAATCAAGACCAGGCAACATTTCACAAGACTGAGAGTCTGCAGCCATGATGAAGCAAACACAGACCCTCAGGTCTTTTTATTACCACACGTGAATCACACATACACATGTGAAGGATATATACACTCACCGGCCACTTTATTAGGTACACCTGTTCAACTGCTCGTTAACACAATCAGCCGAGCACATGGCAGCAACTCAATGCATTTAGGCATGTAGACATGGGCAGGACGACCTGGTGAAGTTCAAACAGAGCATCAGAATGGGGATGAAATGTGATTTACGTGACTTTGAACGTGGCGTGGTTGTTGGCATTTCAGAAACAGAAATACAGCAGCAGAAGACCACACCGGGTGCCAGTCCTGTCAGCCAAGAACAGGAAACTGATGGCTACTTCCAGCAGGATAACGCGCCATGTCACAAAGCTCACATCATCTCAAACTGGTTTGTTGAACACGACAAGGAGTTCACTGTACTCAAATGGCCTTCACAGTCACCATATCTCAATCCAATAGAGCACCTTTGGGATGTGGTGGAACGAGAGATTCGCATCATGGATGTGCAGCCGACAAATGAGTGATGCTATCATGTCAATATGGACCAAAATCTCTGAGGACTGTTTTCAGCACCTCGTTGAGTCTATGCCACGAAGAATTAAGGCAGTTCTGAAGGCAAAAGGGGGTCCAACCCGATACTAGCGAGGTGTACCTAATAAAGTGGCCGGTGAGTGTATATCACACACACACACACACACACATGCACTGCGTCCCACAGAGGAATTTGTCTTCTGCCTTTTTCCCATCCTTGCCATCCTTCCTCCTAAGGACGGCCTGGAACAGTGGTCAGCCTTCAGTCGGCGACCGGGGACCAAGTCCAAGAGAGCAGTCTGTTCTTCTTGCATGTTTTTCCTCGGGGTTATGTGTTTTTTATGGAGGAAACCCCTAGTGAGCACGGGGAGAACATGCAAACTCCACACAGAAAGGCCTGGTCCCCCAGGGGAATCGAACCCATTACCCAGGGCTCATAATTGTAATGCCAACATACTGATGTTTAGCAGGTGTAATGTGAACATGTTCACTATCCTAGTTTAGCGTGTTAGCATGCTAACGTGAAGTTCAGTTGAGCATGACTGCACATATTTGGTCGTAAACCAAAGTATTGAACTTCAAATTTGAGTTGATGACGGCGCTTGAACTCAGGGAATCACCTAAGTGATTTCAAATCATCTTGGGGGGGGGGGAACGAATGTGTGTGAAATGTTTTGTCTGAGTCCATCTGCTCGATATTTCACTGGAAACTCAGGGCAGAGGACTCATTTTCTCAAGACCATGAACGTCTGTGGTGGACCGACCAGCAGACCAACGTTGCCTTCCATAGAGCCGTGCTGCTGGCTAGGAACAGAAGGGTAAACACCAGGCTACAGAGCGGGAATACAAGAAGGGGTCAAAAGGTTCAAATATCTTTTAATTATAATGTTCAGTGTTCAGCCTTGTTATTGTTGGTCCATAAAAACCAAACAGGTTTTTGATTTCATTTTGGTTCTTTTGACATTCTTTTGTACTTTAAACGTCCCCTTTAGGCAAACTAGATGCTGTGAGCTTACCTAAACGTGTTGTGGCTTGTCTTATACTAGCCTGTATCTAGCCATCTGGTGGTCGATTATACGGGGCATAAAGTATTGCTTAACACTAGATTGTGCGGGAGTTGGTGATGATGTTGAATAAATTGTTCCCCTACAAGCTTGAGATGTATACACCGAGATGTAACACAAACAGCAACACAAACAAAAGCGTAATCGCTTTCACTCTGAAGCTCACGTCGGAGCAGGCATCCTACAATTTGCTAAACAAACTCCATCCCTTTTGCCTGTAAACGATTTCCTATTATAAACACATGTTGGAGATGAATCACTCTTTAGTTCAACTCTCAGAGAGGACATTTCAGACAAGTTCCCCCTCCTGTTTTCCATTTGGCTGTTTAATTGTCTCAGCGCTGTCAACAGACTATCAAGGTAATTAGCCATGACTGCACAACAACACAATCAGACAGACAGGAATGAACTGCAGCCTCTGAACATGATACTCGGAGAGGGAATGGGTGGGAACGACTTAATGTGGGCGCACGTATGCACACACACACGGGAACGCACACATCCGGGCGCACGTATACACCGACACACACCACCTCTCATGCACGGTCATTACCGTATCCTGAGTACATAGTTCCATGCCACACATTATATTTCCTTCGCCAACCATAACCCTCCACCCACCTCCTCCTTAATCCTTCTACCTCTTACAACTCTCCTTTCCTCTCTCTCTCTCTCTCTCTCTCACTCACTCACACACACACACACACACACAGTAACAAAACCAAAACCTCATTTCCTTTGAGCCTCGAGCTATAGGAGCAGTGTTAATTGCGAGAAGGTGGGGAGTGAGCAAGGCTGCGCTTTTGTGTGCATCTGTGTGTCAGTTCACGGGTTCACCAGCTTTATAGGTGTGTTGTAAGCAATTGCAACTGTATATGTGCGCATTTCTACGTGTGTGTGTGTGTGTGTGCTCATTTCTTTTAAGTGTGTAGGCAGTCTCTCCTATGCCAGTCTGGGCATAGCTCCAGGGTTTCCTGTGCCACCTGGGCATCTGTTGAGTCCTAGTGCCTGTCACTGGGTACCGTCCCAGCTGGAGTGTGTACTTCTCTGCGTGCCCATGCTTGTGTTTGTGTGCGTCGGCTGAGGAGGGGCCGCCCATGATGAGCCTTTAGTGCCAGCAGCAAACACCATTGTCTTATCTATGTCTTATCCTTTGAGCCATGGGGGCCCATATACACACATACACACTCAGTGTACATCTGGTTCTCACCGCCGCCTTCTCCACCCATTCTGAGTGGATTCTTCCCTTTGAGAAACATTGCCAATAAAAAAAGACGCAAGGAATTAAGGGGTAGGGGGGGGAATTTGATTCAACAGCCACCATTAAGTAGCCAATGAAGCTCTCTGTGCCCGCTTGCTTAGACTACACATACACCATTAGTTGATCAGGCCATGGCAGACTTAAAAGTACCCTGACTCAAAGGTCATCTACCTCCATTGAGCAGAGCTAATATTAGATTGGCTCTATAGCACTATGTGAGTAAAAAAGAAAGAGAGGGCATTCTGGGCAAATTGGAAAGGAATTGACTCTGGGGTGGCCATTGTCTCTGCCTCACTGAAATTTATAGGTATGATTTATGTTTTTAGGGGAGCATTTTGGTAAAAAAAAACAAACAAACAAACAAAAAATACAACCATTCAACAACAAGGGCTGTGAGAAAGGTTAAACCCAGCAAAACGTAGTTCAACCTCCATTATGTTTGACAGAATAAAAAAAGCAAATGGCACATTTTGTGGCCGATACACAGACTATTTGTGTGGCTTTACTGCAATTTCTTATACACATCAATGGCAAAAAAGCTGCAAGGTGATTTATTAGCAGTCATTAATAAATAATGTTTTCGCTTCATGATGGCCATCTAAATGTTGTTGACTGTCTGCCTCTTTTTTAAACACTGCATTACTACAATAGGTAATAAAGTTAATAGCCCATAGAGGTAATTGGTAGTAAAAACTAATGTTTAAAATTAGTGATAAGGTAGCACAGTTAAGAGACTAGAATAGAGCAAATACATTATAGTGTGCTTCTGCTGCCGTCAGTGGGCATGGACATCGGTAACGGACACAAAATTAATGACAACAACAAAGGGGGCAGCTGAGAAATACAAGTGAAATAAAAGAACATGCTCGGTCCTCTGCGTTGGTGAAATTGCCCTCACAATGATGCATTCTCTCTAGGTGATTATGGGAAAGCGTGCCAAAGCTTTGGATGGTGAAAACAATTTTGAGAGCTTTCAGGTAGGGGTCAACAGATCGCTGTGTACAGAAACACTTCAGGGTTGAAACAATACACCCAGCCTCAGTACAATAACACTTCTAGCCTCGGGCAACACACACACACACACACACACACACACACACACACACACTGTGTTCCCTGCCCACTGTTGCCCCAAGGTTGAAACTCTAAACCTAATCACTCAGTACTCAGTGGAAGCAACACTCCCACATTTTACAGTACTAACCTAATCCCTCCGCTCATTTCTTTCTTGTGTGTTTGGGGGGGTGTGTTTGTGTGCATGTTTGCATGTAAGCAGATGCCTCTTTGCATATACAATAGAGGCGCATGTGTGCCTGCTTGGGTATCTTCTTATTTCCTCTCCATCTCCCACACTTGTGTGCAGATATCAGAGCTGTGGTTTAGAGAAGCTTTAAAGTAAACTGCCGGAATGTGTGCTTAAATACTGCTTTGATGTGGGTTGAACCTGCAGTTTCTGTGCCTGTATATGGTCGTCATCTGTGGTGATATGTGTGTGTGCCAGGCTGGAGTTAAGCACAGGCTAATCTGTGATGCGGCAATGTGCCCAATACTTACCAAAATGTGAGCAAGAAATCTTTACTCGCATAATAATCATTATCAAATGATCAAAATAAAAACACACTGTTGAAAAGTTTTTCACCTTTATTATCAGACCAATGCACATTACATATTTCATACTAACAAAACTGAACGTACCAGGGATTTGGAAATGGATAATAAGATAATAAACATGAAAAAAAGAGGAATTACATAATTTTTATGTCCGCCGAAGTTGGTTGGGGTTTGCCAATAAGAGCGTTACAGGTCATATGTGGCAGATGACGGAAAACGCCACAGACGAGCAAAATAACAAAAACAAAACAAAGATTAATGTGAAACATACTTTCCGAGTGACTTTTGTCTCTTTGGTCAGCAGCCGTCACAGTGGAAGAAGACGCGGCTGAATAACAGACTGATACTGACGCTTGAGAGGGACTAGCTTCGGAAAGGGAATGTTGCTGCGGCAGGTCTAAAAGGTAAGTTAATGATTTTATGTGATGAACATTACTTAGACCGTTGCTGTGTTTCTGGACCGTATGACTGACATGTTTAATAATGCTGTACGCTACTTTACACTCGCTGACAGACACAGTCTGTTGAACGGCCTGTTGTCTAAGTGCTATCCCTGCTCTGTACATTGTGCTATCACTCTCCCTCTGTGTGTGTGTGGGCACGCAAACATATTCTCTCTCTCTCTCTCTCTCTAACTGGATGTTTGGGGATCATACTGTCTATACAGTGCACTGTTTTTAGGATTTGATATAGTGTTGGTTCTTTGCTGAGGGATTGCTTAATCATGAGCATCCTCAAGTTGGGCCTTGAGGCATGACAATCATTTAGCATAGATTTTGTTTTGTTTTCCCTACTCATGATCTCAGATCCTTTACTGTCTGTCCATACTGCCTCTCTCTGCTCAGTATCTACTTGCTGGTGGTAAAACTATTCTGGTATAGCCTACTCAGACGCATTAACATACAATAACATAGCCTTCCGTGATCCTGTTGGCATGTCGTTTCGTTGTGGAGCAGTTTCGTGGTGTAGGCAGGACCTGGATAATGACTCACGGTTTGGGTCCCCAGACATACCAAGTCGTCCATGTATGCCTACAAGGACACATTTGCACTTGTAGGACGCTTTAAGTATACATCTTTCAAGTATAAATTTGTCAGTGCAGAAATATGTATGTATGCTTGAACGTAGTGTGTGTGTGTGTGTGTGTGTGTGTGTGTGTGTGTGTGTGTGTGTAATAGGTTTGGAGAGTCAGCAAGGGTCCCGCGAGGCTGATTAGTGGACCCTACCAAATGTCATTTGGGTGTAATGAAAAAGCAGCCCTGGTACTAATGCATAATAAAGTGAATGGGCGGTTACATTACCACAGTGTCCAGACTACGCCTGTTGGCACATCAGCACGTCATTGCTTTGTACGTGTGTGTGTGTGTGTGTGTGTGTGCAGCAGCCCTGCATCAAATGCCTGAGGAAAAGATGATGGAAACAAGAGTTAGCGCTGACAGAATGCCAGCATAAGTGTGTGTGTGTGAGAGAGAGAGAGAGAGAGAGAGAGAGAGAGAGAAAGGAAAGGGTGAGTAGGACCTTTCAATTGTGTAAGACATCGCGTATGTGTGCATGTGCAATTGTGTGTATGTGTGTGTTCAAAGTGCATTTCCTTTATCCAAGTATTGTTCATGTGAGCACACTGTATTTGTGTATACACAAATGTTCTTGCCTCAGTTTGTGCGCGCGCCTAGTCAGTGTGTGTGTGTGTGTGTGTGTGTGCATACTGTATGTGCGTGTCTGTGTATCAGCGTTGCGATTCCATTTACATTTTCAAGAGTAATATCAGTGGCACGACCAAAGGAAGTGCTTTCATTTAGTGGTTGATACAGTAATCACAGTGAGGGAGAAGTAATAACTGTGTACTATGCCGTCATTTAACTGCTGTGGCCTTGACTTCACTATTGACTGCTTTAGAGGCGTCGCATTGAGCTTCGTTACACGCTTGTGTGTGTGTCTGTGTGTGTTATGGCCTTATGAGTAGCGCTGTGAAGTGCAGTCACTGGTTGCTTTTTGTGCCAGCAGTTAAATGAAAGACGTGTATAAAAAAAAGGCCCCGTCGCTCTGAAACGTTAAACGGCTGTCTATCTTCCTTTTCCTCGACAGGGACCACAGTGAAGGGCGAACGAGGATGTGTGTGTGTAATCCATCCCCCCTCTCTTTTTCTCTCCCCCCCGCCTCTGTCACAGCATCATCTCTTTCTTTCTAAGTCCCTCCAGAATGATTGAATATTTACTCTCATTTAATGTTGCTGTCCAAAAGACACTGGGCAACAGAAACACACACATGCACAAACTCTCTGTCGCTCTCTCTCTCTCTGTCTCTCTCACCGCCTAGTCTACCCATTTAATTAAGCACTCTATGAATAATTCAGTTTGAGCCTCTGGGCCGAAGATAATTATAACGATCAGGATAATAATGTTTATTTTGCTTTTTATTATATTAAGACATCAATATCTCTACAGTGCAGTGTGGACAGTTTGCAGCTACACTTCTAATGCCTGAGGCACCACCTCGAAAATCCAAATGGATGAGTGTCCGTGCGTGTGTAAACTTTGTGCGTGTGCGTTTGTCGCAAAACATTTTGCTTAAGTTATGAAGTTGTTAGAACTGGCCGCCTTCATGATGCCAGACAGAAGTGTGTGTGTGTAGCGGTTTTTAAAAAATATTTTCCATCAGAGATCTAATTGTGGATTGACAAGCTGGTTCAGTCCCATAACTGCGACAACAACCTTGAAAATTGTGACAGTTCTCATTGCCAGTGGAAACATCCGAACCCATAATCCTCAGTTTAGCAGATCAATAATACATAATGTTATTACAGTCGGGCTCACTGGGCACAGCAGCTGTTCTTCACCCTATGTGCCTTCTATCAAGTTCTGATTAGTCAATGATTGTCTATTCTTTGCCGGGCATATGGAATCAGCGGTCTATTCGCCGTCACTGTATAGTCATTGATTAACCCTGGCAAGAGATGTGGGAACAGTGATTGTGCTGTATTGTTGGTCTGCACCCCGGCATATTGCAACACACTGGGCTTTTACTTTCCAAATGGCTGCAATTTGCCATTCTTCCTGAAAATTATTGTAAATCTTTTTTATTCTGCAGCCGAGAGGTTGGAGAGCTGGCATGACACGGAACTGAGTCATCAGCTCAATGTGATCCTGTGACGTTGTTATATTTAGCTGGCATTGTTCATTATTTCCTTCGTCACCACACTCATGCCTTGCTACCTTTTAAAGTAGCAATCATCTTCATGTTCTTGACTCAAAGATTTGCTGTCAACATCGTAGTGATCTATCTATCCACCCTACCCTTCCATTCATATCATATTCCCATCCATCATCCACCATCCCCCCTATGTACACAAAGAAACACACATCAAATCTATTCAGTTAGGCCTCAGATCCTTAACGTCTACCATTGATCCTTCTCTCTGTCACCCCCTTCCCAAAGCCCCAGGGCTTCTATCCAGACACCCAGCCTCACTCAGGGGCTTGGCCCACTGAAGGCCTCTCCCTATGGGCTTCAGCGGCAGGGAAAGTCCATCTGTGGAGCTGGACCTGCTGGAGTTAACCCATCGGTCACTGGGGCTGATGGATGGCCCAGACAGAAGGGGAGGTTGTTGGGGTACATGTAGACACACACACACACACACACACAGAAGCAAACTGAACAACAGATTGACAGGCTCTGTGTGTATGTATGTGTGGGTGGTGTACAAGTCTAAGAAACTTGAGAAACTTTCAAGTGCCTGTTGTGTCCCCTCAGAGTCCGCCTCATTTGATTAGTGGCCCTGTGGATCAATAACTGACTTGGGTAGCCCCCTTCAGCTTTGCACACACACACACACACACACACATGCACAAAGCTCTGCAGCAGTTCATTTAGGCCAAGCCGTCAATCATCAAAATGTGGACAGGTCCAGTGTGGCCCAGCCTATCTAGGACGCTGGAGGGGGCTTATGTTCGCGTGTGTTTATGCGGATGAGATATTATGTGTCTGCTTGGTCCATCTGTCTTGTGCATATGTGTGTGTGTGAGTACCAATTAGTTCATCTTCCTTGTTATCCCCGCCAATAACGGCTTTCCATTATAAGCAGGTGGTTGGATGTCAATAATCCTGAAGTCAGCCATATTTCTTTCCCCCTTTTAAATCACATTTAACCAGGTAGGATAACTTAAACATATTTGACTTGTAGGTCAGCTACTGGGAAGAACTGGGAAAGTGCGCACACGCATATACACACAGGCTGGATGATGTCACTACCCAGTACGACCACTGATTATTAGGTTAACCGCTGTGCTCAAGGGCACTTTGACGTTAATTGTGGAGGGAGGTTAGAGCATTTTATCATCCGAATTTTCCCATGTGGTCCAGTAATTGGAACGGTTGGAACAAAAGAACCATTAGGCGACCACCTGCAGCTTTATAAAGTGGAAAAAATACATTAAATAATGAAAGCAGCATCTTTGTACATGTTGAATAGTTGAACAAACACAACAAAGGCTTGTGTTTAATTGTCCCACAAAGGCTATGTCCACTTTAGACGCAGTCTGAAGTATAATATTGTGATATCAATAAATCATTGAAATTTAAGTTGTGCATCACCACGTCAAATTTGACGAGACTGCTTTAAGACACAAATCAGGAACTCCTTTTTACCATAATTTCAAATGATGATGATGATGATGATAAAAGTTGATCCTGCATCCACTTTTGTACCTCCATGTCTTCAGCTCCACAGTGACTTAACCTGTCAGAACGTATATTCACTATCAAAGGCTGCGAGGCCGTTATCATCTCTTATCCTTCCTTTTGGTCTTCAAAACAAACTCAAGGTTGAGTGACAGTGAGGCAGATGAATAGCAACATCCTTTTTTGTGACAGGAAATCCATTATTATAAAAGTGGCACTGATTGAAATGCTAGGTGCAATACAAGCTGTGTCTCAATTCAGGGGTCGAACCGAGTGTTGTTAAATAAGACCCTCTGGTCTGCAGAGGATTTCCTATTTGCGTCCCCAGCATCATGAAGCGCCGCTCCTGTCACCTAGCAACCTTGACAGCTGCAGTTGAGGTTTTTAAGGCCCCTTGGTTTTTTAACATCATCATCATCATCATCATCATTACCTGTTCGAGTGAGTTGCAACCCAAAACTTACATTTAAAAGTGTAATCCTGCTGTTGATGGCATGTTTGGCGACGGCATATTCTCTTGCGTGCAGTGAATATTGGAATAGTTCGGGCCGCAAAGGATGCCGCCATTGAATGCTCCAACTTCAGGAAAAGAAGGCCGCATTTCTCTTTTCTTTTCATTTCATCTGAAGGAGCCTTTGGAAATGAGACGGCTTTGTCGCACCGCTGTGACACATTCGGCCTTCCAATGCAGCCTTCGAAGGATGTGGCCTTTGAATTGAGACGCAGCTATACTGTCTGGCAGGCTAAAATTGCATATGTCTCAATTAGATTAAACATTTAGCTAATCTTTCTCGCTGTCTACTCCTCTAAGGTGTAAAATTTAAGCAGCGTTAGCTTAGTGGTAGAGAATTTCAGTCTTTCATAAAAGATCTCACATAAGAAGCTGAGAGGAACAACTTTGCGTAAAGGCAAACCTATTATTATAACTACTATTATTTGAGAATATTACATTTCTGAGGACTGTTTTTCACAACAATTTTAACCAAAGAAACCAAGGCTTTTGAATATATCTAAATCAGGCTGAATGGTGCAAATTAATTCCAACTGAAGCTGACCTCAGGGCCAGGCATGTCACGGGGGGGGGGTCAGCACTCGGGTCCTAGTGGTCATTTTGGTGCACTGTGTGGTCCGCTTGTCCAAGCTAAATGGAAACAGAGTGTTCGACAACCAGCCTGTCCACCCACGGGCGCTTGTCACTGAGAACCTTGTAGACGCCACTGCCGCTAGACTACACACTCAATTTCACACAGACACACACACACACACACTTGAACGCACGCACGCTGTCACCTTCCCTGGGCTGCTCTCCGGCCAACGAAAGACAGTCCACCGCCCACGCCGCCGTAACTCACTTGCGGCTCCACCCGTCCACACAAACACAAACACAGTCATTGGCCGCCCACACGTGCCAGTTAACCTACTAATGAGGCGGCATGGGTCGGGTCGTGTTCCGCCGTCCCAACGGGGCTTGCCGACCTGTCTGCACGTCAGTTTTACTCCCGCCCACACTGACTGCCTGATGGACTGCCTTGCCTAATTGACTGACTGAATTACTGACTGACCGTCTGGATGACTGACTGGATAAACATGTAGCATGCTGGGATAGCGTGGGAAGCATGTGGGTGTAGACTGGAGCGCAAAAGGATGCATAGCAGCACATTAGCGAAGAAAACACTTGTCCTTTGAATAGTGGTATGTTGTAATTATTGATGAGTAGTGGCCTTTAGCTCCCTACATACAAATTGCAGCCCTTGTGGTATTTTCAATCTCCCTTTAATGTTTCCTCACCATTCCTTTAGGGATGTGCAGTTTTGCTGCAGGACTACAAGTCATTCTCATTAGACCATTTCTAAAATTAATTCTGTTTAATTAAAGTATTTTTTTAGCTTCAGAAAATACTTGGTTTTCCAGGCAACAAAAAGGATTTAGCAAATTTAATAGTTGTGAATGTTACAAGACCCCAAGCTGTGTGTTTCCTTTTACATGGCAGGGCTTTTTTTGTTTTTTTCTGCCTTAAGTGTGATAGTGAACACATTGTCAGCAGAACGTAATAGATCGGTGTAGAAGAAACCGTTTATTCAATTAATTTCCCCCCAAATTAAAAATGTTACACACCTCCCGCTCGCCCACTGTCAGAGCAATGGTGGGGAGTACTCAGGCTTAGATGTAACAATTAAAACCAAATGGAAGTTTGTTGTTTCCTACGCAGAACTGATGGACAGTTATTTTCGTACCACTTGATATGCAGAACCTGTCTCGCTTTCCTTTTTGAGTGAGTGTATGGCGTCATGCGTTTCTGTATGTGTGTGTGACTCATGCCAGTCCCTTGGTGATGATCATCTATTGTGAGCGTGGCAGCAGCCCGAACACTTGACTGCACAACTGTTAATTTCTCTCTCAGTGCATAAATTAATAGTTCATAAATAAGCGAATAAATTAAAGAATGGATGGGAGGAGAGAGAGGGAGGAGAGGAACGGGGGCAGGAAAAACTTTCTCATCAGAAAAATTTAATTTCTCACTCCGACACCCACGAGAATGGGGGGAGGGAGGCTGGGACGGCGGGTAATGGATGTGAGAGTGTGTGCGCATGTGTGTGTGTGTGTGTGTGTGCAAAAGGGATTCATTTTCAGCCTTTCTATCACACCCCTCTGAGCACTGACATGTTGGCATGTTTTTTTTTTTTTTGTCTTTTCTCAAGATCCACATTCGACAACATTCAACATCTGCGCCTATTACTGAACACAGACACACACACACACACATACACAACACAGAGGGCCTGAAAGAGTTGGGGTTTAGTTTTTTTCATTATAAGGAGTCATGAAGTACCAAGCCACTGGTACAGTTTACTGAGTCAATATGACCTTAAACAACTTGGCAACTCCTCTGTCTCAGCCGGACATCAGGAGAATGTCCAGCAGAATGGGTGTTTAGGGAAGGGTGGCGATAAATGGAGGGGCATGGTGTTCACCCGTGAATGTGCTATTAGATAGCCCAGTCACCATCTAACACTGATTTTGTCATAAAAACAACAAGCACAGAATTAACACACATGGGGAGAAGTGTTGTTTTAGTTCACAATATCACACTTTTTCTGAGCTGCGCAAAGGCCCAAACCTCCAGGGGGTAAAACACACTGTTGAAATTAAATTGCTGTTCGGCGTTATCTTTGCATGCTAGTTGACGTAAAGTATGCCCTTAAAATATCTTGAATATCATAGAAACAATGATAAAGTCAAAGTTGGGTGAATCGGCTTTCAGTGCGGCAGTGGCTGCTGACAGGTGGAGCGCGTGGATACTTTTCAGCTTGTGATGCTTGGCGGTCATGTTAAATATAACATTCTGTTTTGGGGACGTGTGTATTCTGTAGGTGCATAGTTGGCCCTGATCAAAGAGATAATTTGATGATCAGCTTATTTCCCTGATGATCTCAAATGATCACCTTCCTGAGCCAACGATAAACTCGCGAGTGGCGCTAATGACCTCATGCCCTTGCTTGAACCTAAGCTAAGAGCAAAATGTTTGGCGGCTTGTCTAATTACAATGAAAAGAAGTCTAACTACAGAAAACTATTCTGTTCATTTCCCCCTTGTAACCAGGCCAATCACAACCATTTGTACATATAATATGGGGCGGGTTTGATACGATGATTGTACGGCGAAGCGCCTTTGAGGCATTTACGTAAACAACCAATATGGCCACCACTGATGTTCTGAATCCACTATCGCATCACTTTTAAATGACCTGGGTGGTGCATTTTCTCTAAAAGAGGAACAAACAACTGCACTTCAAGTTTTTCTTGACAAGAAAGATGTTCTTGCCGTACTTCTGACAATATTCGCTCAGCGCTACATGACACGCTTTGTTACTCTGATTGGTTGAAGGTGTATTCAATTGCGTCCAGAGTCATTTTGGTCTGCGCCTGTTGATAACGCCCCCTTGGAAATCAAGACTAATTTGGCTGTGGCTCCAGGCTAATTTGCATTTATGAATTGGTCTGGCAATGTTTCACCAATATCTCGCCCAGTGTCTCGCCCCAACTTCTTGTTTAGCATGGAAGTATGTTGGACTACATATGCAAGACGCCTTAGAAAAGCTGTTTGCCTGTGACTTTAAGGAGAATATGCCCTCATTTTTGATTAGCTGCATATCAAAAGATAATGTGAAGTGTCCTCGATGTGCGATAATGTGTGTGGTTCAGAATTTGTAGTATGCGAAAGCTGATTTCCCTCGCTCGCCATTAGTGTTTCCAATAAACCATGGATTTGCCCAGTGCAGATACTTGGCCAGCCATTTGGGCTTAAGGATGACTCCTTTGGGTTGGAACGTGGCCACGCTGGTGAACAGCTATGTTGGTTTGTTTGTTTTGATCCGCTCCTCAGCACAGCATGCTGTTTGGAAGACTTTCCCCAGGATTACATATACCATGAAGAGCAGTTTATTGCTCTCACTGGATTCTGACCAAAGACTGCTGAGAGATGAGGTCTGCTAAGACTACTCGGATTCAATTATTTATTTTGGCGCCCTGCTTTTGGATGTAGGTCCCTGCGACTGAGTGAATTCCTGAGACGCCTCTTTGACTGTTCATTGTCCTGAACTGAAAATGATCACATGCTTGGTGGAAAAGAACAGACTAAACACCTTAAATCAATTACAAAGACAAAATAAAGACGCTGGATTATCCACTTAGCCACAATGCTGTGGTGGAAAACTGCACTAAAAACGTTCTTTCTTTGAGTATTTTTGCAGCCGTGCCTAGTCCTGACCTCTCCGTATAATGCAGTGCTTTGGGATTTCTTTTCTGTGCAATGTTTCCAAACTTTTTCTCTGTGTGATTGTCCTGAACGTGCCCTTGAAGAGAGACAACAGACACTGGAGAGATCCTTCCTGTAAAAGTGTCTTTAATTATTAATGCTGGCCCTCCATACTGGCAGAACTCCGGGCTGCCCGTGGACGGCCACCACATTTCAGTCACTCACTGCCATGAATAATTCTCACAGAACATGCTCACACTCGCATACACACAAACACATGCCCGCACACAAACGCAAGAACGCATGCATGGAGGAAGCATGCAACCCGCAGTGGACATATTGGAGACAAGTGTGCTCGCCTGCCTAATAAAACGTGACCACATGCACACAAACGCACACAACATGCTTCCCTAACCCACACAGAGATACAGTACTTATGCAAGAATGTACACACACACACACACACACACACACAGAGATGGACATACAGGAGCATGTGTGCACTCCCATCCCACACACTTCCATGTTCCCTCTGTATGTTACCTGACACATTACACACACACACACACACACACACATACACTTCAGCAGATACACAATGAGTCCCCGAGCACACACAGGCCATTTGCAGTATTTCTTCTATTCAGTGTATTCCGTACAGCTGTCAGCAGGCTGTCAGTGTGTTCAGTTGCCAGGCAAACGGCCCCACCTCCTCCCAATAATAAAATATGCCTTTAAAATGTCACTCACTCCCGAAAGAGCAAAAACAGAGGCAACAAATCGATTCACATTAGTTGTTCAATTGACTTTGGCTTGAACTTAGCTCCCGCTCTCCTTTTGTCTCACCCATGTTCTTTCTTCCTTCCTTTCTTTCTTCCAGTCCCTTCTTTCGTTCTTTCCTACATCTATTGGCTTTCTGTATTTGTACCCTCTGTCCCTCTCCAGCAGGTTCGCCCTTTTGTCCCCTCCTCGTCACCTGCTTTTTCATTTTGCCTTTTCCGTTTACAGGTTCACAGATCTCTCCTCCTCCCTCCTTCTTTCTCGCCTCTCCTCTGTTTTCTCCCCCCAGCTAATCTGAGCGGATGAATGCAGCGGTGGTGGCAGCACAACTCCTATTCACTCTCCCCGCCGACCACCGCCACGGCAGCACTCATTTCAATTTTCACCTCGTTTTAGACTTATCACATTGACATCATTAAGACTCCCTCTCAGCGGCGCACTCATTCGTTATCCTCTCCATTTTACACCTTTCCATCTCTCTCTCTCGCTGTTTGTATGTGTCTCTCTTTCTCTCGCTCTCCCCTCTCTCTCCTTATCTGTCTCGCTCATTGTAAGAGGATTTAAAAGGCTCTCTATTTGAGAGCGCTGAGTGTCTGGGCTTTGGTTTTTCATCCTAGTGACAGAAACCTGTTGGAGTTCCTTATTCAGAATGAAAGAGTTGGACATTTCTGCCTTTTTTTTTTTAAAGGGGATAGCAATGCGCCGTGTTAGGCTTGTAAATCTGAAAAAGTGACACATGGCTCATTCTGTTTGCTCATTTCAAAAGTGATAATATTTCTTTTGCCAATACAACCTTGGAGGAATATTTCTTATTTCAATTTTAAGAGAACCCAGGCAGAGGAGTTGGACTGGCAATTCCAAGGAAAATGAGGACAACAATGCAGCTCCTCTCTGAAATAGGAAATGGTAGCAACACTGTACTAATATACCAACACACTAATGAAAGAAATACTGTACTACATCAACAAATTACGGACACATTACTAGTGCTGAAACAATAGTAGAAGATTAGTTGATCAACAGAAAATTATTTCAGCATTGAAATTGAGGTGGTTTGACCATCTGATCAGGATGCCTCCTAGCTGCCTCCCCTTAGAGGTGTTCCGAGCACAAATGGTAGAGGTACAACTTTGGGGTAGATCCAGAACACATCATATATCTCACCTGGCCTGGGAGCACCTTGGGATCCCCCAGGAAGAGCTGGAAAGTGTTGCTGGGGGGATTCACTGATTCCAGCTTCTCAAATGTGAAGATTTGCAGCTTTTCTTGTTATTGTTTCATTGCAAATATATATTTTTTTGGACCTTGGACTTTTGGTCAATCAAGACAAGCAAACTCCATCTGCTGAGGAAGACCATGTGATGCATTCGAAAGTTCCAGAACAGCTACTAATGGAATTTGTTAGCAAAATAATAGTTTCAACACTGCATACTGCAGAATGTACTTTCATGGACGTACATTGTGACATTAAGGAGACACTAAAGCCCAACAGTGGAATAATCTCCTCATCCCAAGTTTGGCAACATTCTGCCTTAAGGAAAACAGTAAGCTGGAATTGGAAGTGTTGATTAATCCCTCTACTGAAGTGTATCTTGTCATGTGATTGGCCAGGAGCTCCTCCTGTAGCACTCTACTGTACTCTGCGTGTCTGCATACAGGCTCGGAGCTATATGTTTGCCTGACTCCTTCCATCGGCTTATCTTCCAGCCAGCAGCATCTTGTTATCTTCAACTTGGAAATAAACACAGTAATAATGCATGGTACTTTGTTCTTTTTCTTTTTTTATCTCAGTGCAGTGTTTTCTCAACATTGAATCAGTGTTGCCGCAGTGCTGATGATACTTCTCCAGGCTTATCTCATCGTGCTGTCCACATTAGAGGAGGGCTGCTGGGTCTCCGAGACCTGCTGCACCTCTTCTCCATCTGAATGCTGCCTCCTGTTTGGTCCAGCTTTCTCTTCAGCTTATGGGAACAGTGTTTTCACAGACGCTGTTTGACACAGAGGACCCTACCGTTGACTACGTGGCGCTGACAGGTCAGGGGTCAAGTGAAGTGCAACTGGCAAAGGGAGAGGTCAGTTGAAAGGAAAGAATAGAATACAGGGAAGGGAGATGGAGGTGAAGGGAGGTTAAGAGCCCACTGAAAAGGAGCCCAAAGTTAATATGCCTCGTCATCCCCCTGTGCCTTAACCTGGGGCTAAACTAATATGGCCTCTCCTAATGAACAACAGTGGCCCACATCTGCATTGTTAGTCAGGAATCTTCACTGCCATCTTGGATCAATTTGAGGCTTATAAAATCTGAGTGCCAGGGCCATTTCTGGGTCTCTGGTGTCCCGCTTGCCACACCGCAGGTTTTCACAAGGTGGGAGTCACAATGTAAGACTGTGCCCCGGAGGAAGAAAGTGAAAGCTTTTCCACACACACACACACACACTCAGAGCTCACCTCCCATCTATAAACAGAGGCCCAGGCTAGGGTGCGGTCCTGCGGCCAGCGTTGGAGTGGTGTGTGCAGTGGGTAGAAGGTACAGGTTAGAGGCTGGTGGCGACAGTGGCAGCGCCGCGGTGAGCCTTACGAGCCTGGCGTCATGCACCCGGCGTGTCGCACCTCCCTGCCATGAGAGCCTGTAAAGCCGTTTCTAAAATCCAACAGCCCTTCTCGACAGGAAGCTGAGGTTTGCTGATGGAAATTTTTTCCCTTCTTTTTATAAACATCAAAACCAGCGCGTCCTAATTAGCATCCACCGTGCATATGCATATTTGAGCTTGCGCGCAGCTGTCTGTCCAGCGTCCATGTGTTCACACTTGCGTACATGCGCACTCTGACTGCTGTATTTTGATTGTGTCTTTGTGTGTGTGCGTGTGTGGGTGTGATGCTGTGATAAAAGTCAAAATAAGGGTGCCACATGGGATCGTTTATCTCGCGACAGACCACTTCTGTCTAATTAGTGTGAAACACAGTAGAGAAGTATAGGCAGCTGTAATTAAAGTATCAAGATGTGTGTGTCGCACATATGGTGCGTGTGAGCGGGTTTTGCTCGCAGTATGTGCTGTATGTCTGAATCCCCATGGTGTCTCAGGTAAAGCTACCACTGCTGTCATTCCATTCACACCCTACACGTCTTCTGTATGTCATAAACTGAAAGATCAACGATTTCCTGTTGTTGAGTAAGCCCCAACCCCAACACTCAGATTTGGTGAATCACCAGGGTGATTTAGGGTGCGTTCACATCAGGCAAGTTTACAGCAGTTTATTTGAACTCCAAACAGTGTTGGGTTCGTCCGTCCAGGTGAGAACGAGGCATTCGACTTTACAGAGGTACCTTTTTAAAATGCAGCTCTCTTGCTCCTCTTCCCAGACAACTGCAGCATCTTGTGGTAGGAGTGAGCACATAATCTGAACAGGAAATTGCTCCGGAACGCAAGGGTTTATGGGTATATGGAGACCGATTATAACGTCTTAAAGCCAAGTCACTGATGCTTGGAAAGCATAACAGAAAAAAATAACCGAGGGCAGATTGCAGTCTGGGCTGATGCTCAGATTCTATTTTTGTATGTATTTTTTACTGGTTTGTACTACAGAGAAGGTTAATTATAAAAGCACAAACCTATTATGCTAAGCTGAAATTTAAGGGAATAGAATCAGATTGGTTTTATTTCCCCCTAGAGTCAAATATACAACCTAATAAGAAGTTACCAAACGTCTAATAAATAGGATATTTACTCTGTGCTGTCTTGATTTCTTTTTTAACCTTGGTTCACCTGTAATTAGGCAGTTTGTACCAAAATAAAGCCAGAAATAAAATGTCAACCAAAGAAAACATACTTTATCATGCATATCTTTACTCATTTATATTAAGGTGCAGCACAGCTAAGAACACATGTACCTATGTTGGTCATGTAGAGTCTGACTTGACTCTCCGGTCTCCTTTCCCATGTCGTGGCATTTTGTCTTTACTGTATCTTTACCATTCTTGTTGTGTTGCACATCGAGGTTTTGGGAAAACAATTTGTCTCAGCATAGAATGTGATAAATGAAAGCCATATGTCTTAGCGAGAACAGATTGAGCCCTGTGTGTGTTGACAGTACATTTTGTCCCAGTGGTGCTTCCATCGAAGCCTTGACATTTTCAGACAATATTGCACTGTTGAGCCACAGTTAGGATTTCATAAGTCAAGCTAACACTAGAGGCGTGTGTGTATGTGTGTCTCTACTAACATTATGATCGTCCCGCTCCTTGTCTCGGTGCCTCAGTGTCTATGTCACAACACTTATTACTTTCTGCGGCATGTGTGTACATGTTTGTGTGTGTGTGCCTGAGTGTCTGTGTGCATCTGTCTCAGAACATACTCCAAGTCTCTGAATTTGTGTGCCTTTGAATTCCTCTCCACGTCACTCTGTTTGTCCTTCATTTCATAAAGCCTGTCTGTTTGTTTGTCTGGGGTAAGATGACACATTCTTTTCTGTATGCCTGTATTTATCTATTTTTCCCTATTTTCTGTCTTTTATCCAGTTGTTTTGCCCAGGTATCCCTGCCATTAGGGTGCACAGTCTCCAAGGCCTTGATGCAATCTGCCACATGATATCTGAACTAATGCTGCACTTTTGTACCATACCCATGAGCAATTCCTTGGTAAAAAAAGACAAGCTGTCCCGTCTTTGCATCTGTCAGAAATCGCAAGGACTGGCCTGATAGGAGGCTGAGAGAAGTTTTATATTGCAATTTACTTATCTACCTAAAGAGAGAATTGTCCGCAGTGTCAATGCATTATAGATGCAGGAGAAATGCATCAGGGGGAATTTCTGCATTAGTTACCATTGTGTACAGTATGACTCTGTGTGTCAAATACACTATATGTTAATATTGGAGCCTTTTTGATACTGGATCTTTGAGGCTGCTACCAATATTGACATTTGAGAGTAAAAAAATACAGTAAATAAGCTGATACTGATCTAAACCATCGGCCAGTGTTGCACATCATTTATATCTATAGAACCGTGTATATATTTACTTATATACTAGGCCCTAGATAGGCCTTCATACTGTATAAATACCCACACCCTGACAATAAAATGCACGCAAAATATCAGAAGACTTAAGAGTAAAAATACCATGATGAAAAAACCTAATGAAATGCTCCTAGTTACCCTCGATCACACGGCTGCTTCAACTTTAAAATGATTTAATTTATGACCCGTTTAATGTCTTGTTACTGGAACAGAGAGGCATGGCTTTCCAAAGAAGGGCTGCGACTAACAATTTGTTTCATTACGGATTAATATTCCAGCTGTTATCCTAAATAATTGATTAACTGTTTGGTCCACAAAATCTCAAATAGTGAGGACAGGCCATCACATGTTTCCGGAGCCCATGGTGACGTGCTGCTTTGGTATACAATCATAGAAGACAAAAAATTCCAGAAAAAATAAATAATAATGACAATTTGTGCATAAGAAATTACTTAAATGGTTAATTGATTTATGAAAATGTTGCAGACTCATTTTCTGTGGCTCACCTTATTGATTAATTGTCCAAGCGCTAAATATAATGGAGCCTAATCAAATCTTAACATAGTTTCTTGGCTAGCAGATGGCATTAGTGAGATTTTACTGGCTCCCTATCCAAACGTTTAATTGCACGATTATGTACGGCTTCATGTCAAGAGGCTTTGTTCTTGTAGAAGCTGCTTTCAAATAGTTGATTAGATATACCTAGCTAAAACTAATGCAGTCTACTACAACAGTTGGTGGGCCAAATATTATATTATTAGAAACACCTTTCAGTATAAATAAGTACTATTAAACAGCACTACAAACTCCACTCAGTGATCGCGTTTCATTAATGTTACTATACTGTATGTCCCTTATTGTACTATGTAATAATACGTATAGTATAATATTACATAGTAGTAAAGCACATAACTGTGAAAGGCTTTCAGGGATGTGACAGTGTTTGTTCGTTCTGGTGGAAACACAACAGAAAAAAGGGGACAAGGCAATTCTGCACTTTATCCCCCTTTCAATATATAATGCTCACTCTGGGAATTCTTTGAGCCACAGCCACAATCATCGCCACCCTATGCCCCCCCACCCCACCCCTCCTCATTTTGTTTACCACACTGCTTGCTTTCTTTCCCCCTCTTACAGACTCCTGTGTGTGTGTGTGTGTGTGTGCTACCGCATCTGCTATGTATCTGCACAACATGTGTCCTCTGTGCGAGTGTGTTCCTCAGGTTTTTATGCATATATATATTTTAGATGTCGGATTTCTACGCTTGTCTTGATAGCTTGTGTGTGTGCGTGTGCTCCAACTGTATCTGTTTTTTCGAACAGCATGTCTCAACATTGTAAATCTCGTCCATCTGTTTTTTGTGCACATGAGTCCTGGGCTAGTCCTTATAGTTTTGTATCTGTTGTGTGTGTGTGTGTGTGTGTGTGTGTGTATGTTCACTCTTGCATGCGAGTGGATTTATTAGGAATATGGACATATCTGATATAAATCTGAGGCATGTCACGAATCTGCAGCATGTGTCTATTGTAAATCTCTTGCATGACTTTGATGTTCAATGTGGAGTACAGTATGTCAGATATTTATGCTTGTCTTGCTATGTTTTGTCTTCACAGTATGAGTGTGTGTGTGTGTTTTTTTTCCAGCCTGCTTGTGTATTAATATGCAAGGGAAACAGCTGGCGTGGCTAATGGCTGTCCCTCCCAGATCCCGTTCTCTCCTCCACACTCTGCTCATTCAACTGAACACCGCTTCTTCTTCTTCTTGCTCCTCTCCTGCTCTCATCACCCCCTCGATGCAGGGGTGTGTGAGTGTGTGTTCTAGGGAGTGATACTGAGGCATAAAGATAGGGGGAGCAAATGCCAGAAATGAGAGAAGGTTGAAAATAGGTGAATGTGGGATTAGCGTTGAGGAATTATTTACTGTAATGATGAAAGAACAGAGATTGCATTAGTCTATGGAACAGTAATGTAATCACCATGCAAATTTAAATTAAAGCTAACAGCATGGTCTTGAAGTCCAGAGAGAATGAAAAGAAGTGGAGGAGGAGTAGGAGGAAGAGAGAGGTTCAGCATAAGCGAGTTCAATTAGCAGAATTTAGCCTATTAATTAGTGCTATTAGCAACACCACGCTGGGGTGTTACTTTGTGGGCGCGCGTGTGTGTCCATTTGAGATTTCACATGAAAGTGACTTGTTAAGAGCCACAAACAAGAAGCTTTGAAATGGCAGAAGCCAAAATACACACACTCACAGACACACACACACACACACACACACACACACACACACACACACACACACACATACACACATACACACACACACACACACACACGCATAAATGCAGGTTATGGAGACGTGGTTTGCATTAGCATTTCTGAGTGCATTCCTTCTCCACTTGCACTTGTAACACATGAACAGAGCAGTTGTAGTGTGTGCAGCGGTGCAGGCCGTTTTTACCCCGGAGTTAGTGTGTGCCCGGCTGTAGTGAAGTGGGTGCAGTTCGGCGTGCTGGCTTGCGAGCCTTTTCTTCATAAAAATGCCACTCAACTCCTCTGCCGAGGAATCAGGAGCAGCTGGCGGCCTTTTCTCTCTTTTCCCTTTTCTTTTCTCTCCTTTTCAGACCACTCTAGTTGCCTCTTCCCGAGTCTTTTCCTCTATTTTTAGTTTCCTGCATTTCTCAGTTCATATTCTCACTGTCTGCCTGCCGTGTGCTCTATCCCTGACTGGTTTCCTCCTTTCTTCCCCCCCTGGTTCGAAGAACTCACCGACGACTCCGAGGTCCAAAGGCCGGGTGCTTCACTTTTTTTTCCATCAACCCCAAAACACATGAATCATTTTTATTCATGATCAGACAGGCCTCTGAATGACACTGCTGGGGGCTCCAGGGGCCAACTGTGCATTTGAGTTCTTTGCAGTGATCGATGGTGAGAAGCAGGGTTGTGGTTTTTTTGTAACAGGCACCCTTGAACTATTGAAGTTCAGATGAAAATAGTTTGCGAGGGTGAGGTCATTATCAAGTTGATGCACTACCAGCACATGAACAAGCATATTTCCCTACAATCAAACACATATTGTAGTTGAAGGAATGGGGAAAATGGTGGAGAACTAACAAAGAACACCCTCCTCCTCTCCCTCCACTGAGGCTGGCTCATCTGTGCCCTCTGCTGGCAAGACATATCACTCCAACAGGCAACTTGTTGCCTCCCATCCCCTCAATTGGTTTAATTGTGTTCTTATTTATATATTTCACCATTGATTTCTCTGTTGAGGCTGACATGGCTCTAATCAACAGCGACTGGCTGTCATGGTGTGATGGATGGAACAAAGCCAGTAAGCAAACACAATGCAAGACAAGTGTGACATGCTTGTGTGTGTCTGTGTGAGTCACCGTGTGTGTCTGTTTGTTTAGGTGTGCTTGTGTGCGTGTTTGTACTTGCATTTCTATCAAAGTGTGTCCACGCACAGATTTGCCACACCATCGGACCATGTGTGTATCTGTGTGTGCGTGCGTGTGTGTGTGTGTACACATGATGAACATGTGGTAGCTGCTGAGGAAAAATGGCAAGAAGCAGGACAATGTGTCATAATTACGCTCAGGGTGTCACCGTGAAAACAGCGTTAAAGTCAGATGAGGTGGTGTTTACCAATATGAACAGACAAATAGGACACCATATTGGTGTCAGCTATTCCCCCCTCTCTTTCTCACACACACCTCTCTCTCTCGCTCTCTCTGTCTCTCTCTCCCCATCCCTTGTGGCCATGCTTCCCTTGTCTGTCACTTCCTGTGTGTATTTATGAGTGTGTGCCAGTACGGTAAATGTATGCAGTGTCTGCCCCATTTCTTCCCCTTGCTTCAGATATGATAGAGG
>JAVQJF010026212.1:0-19277 GCA_036023855.1 Gadopsis marmoratus | reverse complement strand
GCGACCAGTCCAGGGTGTTTCCCTGCCTCTCGCCCAAATGTTAGCTGGGATAGGCTCCAGCCCCCCCCTGCGACCCTTCGGGATAAGCAGTATGGATAATGAATGAATGAATGAATAACAGAAAATGTTTCAAATGAGTACTTCAGCTGCAGGTAGAAGGCTGCTTGCAACTTGGTTAAGAAGAACCATAAGGTTTTAAATGTTTTTTAAAAAGTGTATTATGTGTAATATGTGAATTGTCCTTTTCATGTATTAAGCTTGATCATTCAGTGATTTTACTGCAGGTAAAGAGGTGACGATGAGCTGATTTCACTCTGTTCTGTGCTCATCTAAGTAAATGGGGAGTGATGAAGACAGATTACATTTGTGGTCATCTTTTTGACATACTTGAGGTGATTCAATAGACATAATGGCTTTAAATCCACTTTTAAATACAGTGTGTGACAGGACTCCAGTATGTCAGCTAACAGAGAGAATCTGGGGATACATACAGCTGGTAAACTGACAAATAGTTTCCTCTTTTTTGTTGCTGTCGGACGTCACAACACTGACATTGTTTCACAGGTAGGTGGTGACCGGCCTGTGGTTTCACGTTGTCCCTGCCCTGGACATGTTGTTCGCCTGCTGAGCTGCTGCTCAGCTACTTTCTTTCTCTTATGTGGGCGTTGGTTCCCAACTGCACTTTATGTTGTGACAGAGGACAAGTTTGCTCAGTTCATTTGGCCGTTAAGAAGCTTCCATCACCAATTAAATAAATTAAGACAGTCTAAAGTAGGGCTGCAACCAACAATTATTTTTTCAAATAATTGATTTGAAGTCTATGAAATGTCAGCAACGTTTTTTGTTGTCTGACAATCAAAAACCCATAAATATTCTATATTATTAAATTAATTAAATATTATATCAATTGAAATGAAAAAGATCAGAGAAAAGCAATAAAAACATTTTTTTTGTTTTTGAGTTTTATTCATTATATATATATATATATATATATATATATATATATTTATATATATCCATCGACAAATAAATTAATCATCATTTTGTCTTAGCCCTAATGCAAACTAACTGATGGATTAATACTTAGTTTTGTTGCAGTGCAGTGTCTTACTTTAGAGATCCACCTGGTGTCACGAAATGTACAGAAACTTTTAAAAACAATAATTGTTTGTGTGTGTGTGTGTGTGAGGCCGGATGACATGATGCCCATAAGCAGATCTGTCATTTGCATCACAGCTGGTGATTAAATAATGACACTGAGAGCGTGACGCTGCTGTCAGCATTCACGGTTAATGTCTTTGCTCTCTCAGTGGATAGTCGTTGGGCAGAATGGTGCTTTCCTTTACCTTGCATATTTACATGGAATTAAACTCCAATTTGTGATGCGAAGGGAGTCACTTGTAGTGCAGTTGAAATTCATAATATAAACTGTGAGCTGGGAGGAAACCTACAACCAGATCAAGGAGTGTTTGCGGTACAAGTTTTGTGATCTTGCAACTAACTAAAAATGCTGGCAAGCCCTTCTGAATTATGCGGGTTATCCAGTTATCCTACTTTCATGTCAAATCAGCCATAGCTGCCATTTGTCTAACAATCTTGCTATGTTCATTTATAAATGAAATACAATTAAGTAATTTTACTCATTAAATTACTATTTATATTTTAAACAGAGTGCATTATTTGCCACTGGAGTTTGCCATTTTGCTCATGCCCAGAAAAACTTTAAGTTGTTGCGCTGTTGACAGAAATATTCACTCTTTTTAGCAAACCCACGCAAGCAGCAGTCAATATTTAAACAAGAGACGCATACAGCACACTTCCTTCCCAACAGCTGTCGGTAGTGCTGTTTGTGAGGAGCTCAGACTAACTACAGGTGCGACACCTCACAAAAGGTCTCACACACTCCTGCACCCCATATCAGGGGAAACACACTGACGCTCGATGCAGATACATGTGTCCACACAATCACAGAGATCAGCGATGTGTGAGTGTGACCAGACAATCAGATACTCAACCATTATTAATGAGGAATGTGTACTTTTACCTGACAGCCCAGATGAAGGAGACACAATTATCATGCCTCGCCAAAACAAACCAGGTGTAAGGAAAACTATTATTTGTCTTTTCAAAGATCTATTTTTTTATTTATTTTCAACATTCTACTATATTTATAAAACTACATCATATCAGAATTTGTCAGGGAGAGTCCTGGACTTATTTTCATTGTTGTCCCTGGTTGTTCAGACTATCCACCTACCTTTAGACAGGCATTCAGTGTCTGACATAAAGATATGTTAGAAAATAAGAACTAGAATCATATGGACAAACTATTCATTTTCTATTTGTTCAGAGAGCAAATAAGGTATAAAAATATTCAAGACACCCCAAAAACATCACATCATAAAAGGCGCAATCGGTGAAACACATGTTCACGTACACACTTGTGTGTGTGTGTGCGTGTGTGTGTGTGCAGCACATACCTGTCTCTCCTGCTGAGTGAGCAGGAATAGGGAGGCCATTGTCAGAGCGGCTGTAGAACCAGATCAGCTCGCAGCTCAGTGAGTCAGTTCAGGAGGAGCGACGAGTTCTCTGCATTCCTCTGTCGCTCCAACGTTAAAGAGCCGTGTGCAACTGCACTTAGGCCGTTGTGGTAAATCTTAAATTACATTTGCTTTCCAGGGAGACATGCCTTTGTAGCTCTGAGGTAGCATTGGTATGTTCATCAGCGTTCCTCGGTTTATGGATAAAGTCTTTTAAGGTTGTAAATTCAGTGCTGTAGAATAAAGCCATCAGTGAGAAGAGCAAGAGTTTAGCATGTGAAAGGATTTACATGTGGAGGTTTGTTGTTTATATGTAAAAAATGAAACAAACGGTTTCTCCCTTTATGCAGACTTCACTTTACTTCCCCAACTGATTTCACAGTATATGGGCTGCACGTTGTGAGGACACGTCTCAGAGTCGGAGTAAGACGGAGAAAACAGCTCTGGTGACTTTCCATTTCACCACAAGCAAATGTTTGCAAAGCTCCTTTATTGTCCTCCCTTGTTGTAACGGCCACGTTAGATTTCGCACCTATTTGCAGATGCTTTGATTTAATTTACATCTACAATTGATCACTAACTCGCCATTTTTTCCAAATCAAAAGATTTAGTCACCACGAAGCCTCCTACATGGAAAAAAACCGTTCTATTAGATTGCAACATCATCCTGCATTGTCTTTATTCAGATCCCAAACTTTAAAATCCTTTGATATGTGACTCCAAAACCACAAATTAATCTCTTATGTACACTCTTTTCACTTGTGTCTGTCTGTGGCATTATTTTACCTTTGCTCAGCCAAACAGTGAGAACAGTGACAGAGGGAGTGACAATCACAGTCATGGTTAGCATTTAAGGCCGCTTCAGGTGTGGATTTAGGAGATTACACGAAATATCCTCGCCCTGACCCTGAGCCATCCCAATAGCCCTTGAGACAGTGTGTGATTTGTCAGGTTTGTGTTTGAGCTTGATAAAGACAGATAATACAAACGAGTGAAAAAGAATAAAAGGGAAACTGCCTCAGTGCAGCTTTGGAAATAAAAAATAAGTTTTGTCCTTAAACCCTGTTGTGCTACAACGTGTCTGGGCTCGTTAGTTCATATAAAAAGCTTTTTATCATTTCATCAGCCAATTTTTGCTTTCTTCTGTTCTTGAAAACGTGTCTTTCATGGTGTTAGAAACTGTTTCCTCTCTTCCCTTCTTTCGACAATACGTACAATTAGGGATTCTCTCAAAATGAGGTTGTTTCTGAGTTTACACTTTCAAAACAAGTTGTCAAGTTTCTGACGTTAATCTAAAGTTTTTCAGCTGCGTGTCTACCTGAAGTCCATTTCAGTATAGGAAGTTGTTCTGTATCAATATTTAGATCCTGATCAATGATAGTTTTCTGTCCGTGAGAGTAAGAGTGAAACAAACTTACATGTAAGTGATTCCTAGCTACCTCCACGGGTGAGTGTCGGTCCTCAGATATAGAGGATTTGGGGCTGTGAGGGGGACCGAGAGGGGAAGACTGAACTGATTCTCGACAATACACAACTTTGTGCTTTAACCTGTGACCTTTCTCCTCACCAGCAGTAACCAGGCCCCCAACTTGGCCTTGCTGGTTGCCCAGATGCAAAAGAATGCCGACCAGGTGGAGAAAGACATCCTCCGGTCGGAGGAGCTGCTGGCTGTGGTGAGAACACATGAGCGCACACTGAAGGACAAACACAAACATAATGCACTAATGAAACATCACTTTGACTGGCAGCCCTCGCTACAAAAAGAATCACCCTAACTGTCGTCTACGTCCACCAGGATGCTGAAAATGACAAGAAAGAGTTGCCCTTCGAGCATCAGACTGAGATATCGGACAAGTTGGGCAGGGCTGAGGGCCTCCTGAAGGACCTTTTCCTGGATGTCGACAAAGCCAAGAAGCTCACACACCCACAGGCCAGAGAGATAGAGAGCGAGTGAGTTGTCACAGAATAAATATGACATACAGCATGGCTGCCCAGCAGAGGTCATGTGGAGGTCTGTTCAAAGGTTTATGGTTCAGACTACAGCGCTACTACTACTACTACTACTACTTTTGGCAGCATACAGGATGGTTTACCATTGAAATGAAATGAGTTAATTAATTAGTTAAACAAGACAAAGTTTCCTTTCATGATCCTTTGAGTGTAAAAATCACACATACACATTCAAAGTCCACAGCCGCTCCAGTTATTTGCCTTTGATTGCCAATAATCGGGTCTCCACCCTAAAGCTAAAGCCAATATGTATGGAAGCCCAAAGTGTTCAATTTAAATTAAATCAATAAGATATTCTTTTGTTCATAATGCCACTTTTCATTACTCAGTCTTTGTTTGTCAATCATGGCTGTCAGGGCAGAGAATAAGCAGGCAGACTTTGGAAAAAGGACATTTTGAAATAAAAATAGCTGGAATTAAATAGAAATTGTGAAAAGAAGCAGGAAGATAAACTGTGATAATAGTGGTCAGTGTTTTAGATGTTTTGGGATTGTTTCACAATTTCCTGGTTCTATTATTTAGTCTGCATTACAGTATATCTGCATTTATTCCTATGATTATTTCAGAATGCACTGCACACTTTGGGTCTCCATAAATAATAATCTGCTCTGCCCTCTGGTGAATCCAGTGTCATCCACCTCCATGAGCGCTGGTTGAAGGACTGCGCCTTCTACCGAGAAATCTACGAGCAGATTGATGACGTGTCGCTGATGCCCAGAATCGATTGGGGGCCTGTTTTCAACCAGAAGCAAGTAAGTATACTCACACGGTGTGAACATTTGGGCCAGTCTGCTTATAAACTGATTGATGTCACAGAGCTTCAAGGATAACGTTGACAGCATTTTATATTTTTCTTATTGTCAGCAACTCTCATGAAAATACCAAAACCAACAATGAACCTGCTAACATTTAAACATATATTATCTGTGTAATCTGATATATCTTATTCCTGTGTGCCATAGAGATCCATTATTTCCGATGGAAACTAGTAAAACACATTAATTATCCATACCATGCACTGGGTGACATCTTCCTTCATTACTATAAATGGCATTTTATTTTGACCCAATCCCACACACACTGTCCTGCTACTGGGAGTATTCATTCGCATACCAAATGTGTATTAATCCGCTGTTGAAAATAGTCCCCCCCAAAAGAAAATCCCCTATTTACTCCTGTTTTAGTAATATTTATTAATTCCTACATTGCCCAGCTGTTTTACAAATGGAACTATGTATTTCTGAGCTGTTTTCTACAGATTTTTAGAAACAAATGGACTTCAGGCTGAGAGCCACAGTCCAGGGTAGGATAGTTGAAAAGCACTGAGAGACATTGACTTTTATTTACTTATTTTCTTTATGCCGATTGGTTGACAATGAGAAACACCAATAGAAAAACACCAGCCTTATTCTTTATACTTGATGTAACACAATAATACATAAAATTCTACTCACAGGCACTACATACCTGTTACTTTCCTACAAACAGGCTGTTTTCAGTCAATAAATGATTTACAGAATTTCACTACCCTGCTATCAAACACATTTACCAGAGTTGAGGAAGTTAAAAAAAACACAACTAATCAAAGTGCGCTGCAGCCTGTCAGACTTGCCCTTTAGTTTATATTTTTTCTCTACATACCGTGAGTATTCTTCCGGTGTGTGTGCTTTCAGAAACAGGTGAACACAGAGGAGTACGGCCCCACCATGGCTGACCTGGAGAAGCAGGTTGCTGCTCACAACATCCTGCACAAAGAGATACAGGCCTACAACTCGCAGCTCTGTATCAGCTCTGCAGGCAGCAAGGTGAACAAGCACAAGCAGCTGATCGTACTGTTAATGCCCTGCTTGTCTTCTTTAAACTTAATGAAAACACCTTTCCTGTCTTTTAGGAGAAATATACAGTGCTGAAGAAACAGTACAACAATCTACTGGTGAGTTTAATTTCTCACATGCAATAGTGCATCATTTATTTTCGACTTTTATGATGAAAAGTCTTGGTTATCAGGACAATGAGTGAACATTTATTGGAGGATCTTTGAGAACTTTCTCTTTAAAGTTAAAACAAAATTAATATTTTATTTTAATCAAAGTCTTTGACTTTTATTGGTTAATAGTCATGCAATAGTTTTCACCTAATTATTTTACATTAAAAGTCAAAGACACACATTTTATTTTCTTCTGTTCATGTATCAGAATTAATTCTTTGTTATAGCATCTTAGCAAATAAAATGTCAAAATAAGAAGAAAAAGAAATTCTCCCTCTCCTCCCTAACTGGTATGCCACTGTAGTTCTTTTTCAACAAGAAATACTTTCAAAATACTGTTTAATTTTGACATCAAAGTTTGTACTTTCAGAGCCTCTCAAGATTTTAATCTGTTTTATTTACTCTCTCCTCAGGACAACTCCAAGTGGCGTCGCCACTACCTGAACAGCCTGTATGAATACATGCAGGGCGGCAACAAGGAACTGGCCTTCCTGGGAGAAGAACAAGATAAGATCAAAAGGCAGGACTGGAGTGACCGCATGGTGGACCCACCTGACGTCCGCAGGCAGTATGAGGTCAGGACTGACAGCCAAAACAGTGAAAGATACTAGCCCTGTAACTTCTAAGTCTAAATAATGAGATGGTGTTAACGTAATATAAATAACCTCACTTTGATTTGATCTCGATCAGAACTTCAAGAACAACAGCCTGCTGTCCCACGAGAGTGAGGTGAACAGACTCCAGGATGAAGGAGACAAACTCATTGATCTGAAACACCCTGCCAGTGCAACAATACAGGTACCGGTCATTACCCAGAAGACACCGCTTTCAACAGCAAATGCTTTAACTTTCAAAATGTCATTAGTTTTAACCTTTTAAACTAATTTGAATGCAATTGAAATCCATGTTGAGTTAACTCATGACATTACATTTCCAGGCTCAGAAAGATGCCGTACAAAGTGAGTGGCAGAAATTCCTCAACCTCTGCATTTGTCAAGAGACACACCTGGATAATGTGGAGGAATTCAAACGGGTAAATATAATATAATATGTATGCAAAGTTATGCACATTTTGACTCTTTGTCGTGCACGGAATGCATTTCCCTGTATGGTGTAACATTCAGGGTTTATATAAAACATTTTAAAAATATTGTTGTGCTTTTTTCCAGTACCAAATGGAGACTGAGCAACTGTCAGAGACGCTGACCAAACTCAACAACAACCTGGACCCCAAGTCTATCAGCAATAAGAGCAACTCAGTGACACTGATGCAACTCGAGGTACATGGGAACTTTCATTATTACAGAGACAGAGTTAAGCAGCACAACTCGATGCACATAAGAACAACTTTCACCTCTATGTGGAGTGGGGAGAAGGACTTGGTCATAATTAACATAAATAAATAACAAGAAAAAACGGAAGAAAAGAGGAGAAGGAGAAATATGTATAAGATGAGGATTTGTTTCTGTAGACCACGAGGTAAGTATTTCTAAGGTACCATTTCCTCCGTGTTTCCCACCAGGCGGAGGAGAAGGCTGTACAGAACAGTGAACAACTGCTCGCAGACCTGAGGAGACGCAGCACCACTATCGCTCCTCTGAAGCTGCGACGCACCGCCCCCAACAGGCCCATCACAGTGGAGTCCCTGTGTGACTGGGAGACAGATAAGGTGCAGCTTCTTAGCTTTAGATTGCTGTCCGGTGTTCATAGGACAAAGAAAAAGCAGAGCCTGTCAAGTATCTACAGTTTCAATTCAAGCATTCTTATTCACACACGCTGACGTTTCTCGACTAAACGTTCATTTGTTTTATTTTTTATTATCCTCTAGGGGTCTCTGTCAAGAGAAGACAAATTCACCCTGAAATCTAACTCAGACATCAAGAACTGGGACGTTATCTCCACTGATGGGAAAACAAATACCTTCCCAGGAGTTTGCTTCCAGATCTCACCGCCTGACCCAGAGGCCATTGGTAAAGTGGACCTGTAAGTAATGCAAGGCTGTATTATTGTGCAGCTACAACAAACAATGCAAGGATTTGTCAGTGATGCTGTTCCTATCCTCTCTGCCTCTCTCTCTCTCTTTGTCCTTAATTCATTAGGTTGGGTGCTGAACTGACAGACATCAAGAAGAGAAGAGCTGCTCTGGCGGCCTCTCTGAAGAATAACAAATCAGAAGTATCCAGGTTACAACAATCAGGTCATTGTCTATAAATTAAATCCTTAAATTATACAGCCTCATTGGTTCTATAAACCATGATCATTTGTACAATGTTTTTCTTTCTTATCTTAAGGCTACAATCAGATCAGGGCCAATCAATGTGTTTCTGTTTCCTCCTTCAGCCCCAGTGTCTTCTGCCCCACTGGATCCCAAAGCTGCGGCCCTGGCTCAGCAACTGGACAAGCTGGACAATGAACTGTCCAGCACTGAGAACGACATGATGAGGCGCCTGCGAGCCCCACTGAGCTGCAGCGACCCGGCCGGAGATCTGGCCAAAAGGCTGAGGGAACAGGAGGTGAGAGGAATAAAGTCCCGCACAGAGATCAACACTGGCAACTGCTATTCATTTAATCTTTATTCACTGGAGCTACGATTGTTCCTGTTGGCGTGTATCCGTGCAAATTATTTGTAAAACAACATGAATTTACTAATGTCATTAACCGTGTAGCTTAATTTTGGTTTATTATGAAGAACAAATGAGCGGGAATGAAAAAACTCTTCACATCTGCTAAGTTGTGCCAGTTTGGCAATATAGGAAATACATATTACAAAATAAACACAGTAGTTGTAACTACCAACACAACACATACATTTCAAAATATGCACAATACCCTACAGTTTTGTAACAATAATGCTTCTGCAGCTAGATTTAATGATGATAAACCTGGTGCATTATTTTTATATTAGATATGATGAAGGTTTTGTTGAGCCATCATTAATGAAATGACACTGTTTCTCTTCCTGTATGCATTCATACTCTACATTCAATACAATCATCTGGTTCTGTTTTTTGTTTTTTAAGATCTCAGCAAAGAAAATGTTATACCCTTTCTAGAATAAACAAATGCACTTTATTGCTGGGCGATATGTTTTAAATCTATCGCTGTATTAATATGGATACTTTTCCAATTTTGGATGCTAAATTAAAAAAATATAATAATAAAAACGTTTAATGCAATTAACTGCCTTCCACTCTTATGCATTACGTGAAACTAAAACCCTTCACTTTACATGACAAATTTAGGTCGTTTTAATTTCTAATTTGCTTGAAATCCTTAATTTGAACAACAGAAATGTGTAAGAAATGATAAAGAAATATGCAATACAATATTATTGGCCTGCTCTAGTGCACATAAATACTGACACAGCTGACAAAACCACCCACACAGACATGTGAAGACCAAAGCCAACAAAAACAGTCCTATTCGAAGACGCACCCCAGTATGAGTGACATTTATTTATCTATCAAACTAAAACTTTCCTTTAACCATATCACAACTGATGCTGACTCATTTATCGCCTTAACTAACCTAAAGCAAACACTTCATAGAAATAAAAACATAGCACAACCTCAGATTAGACAAATTATGAGATCCAAACAGCCTGACTGCATACATACAGAGAACTTCAACTATTATCTCTTAAACTACCAACACAACGTTGATCACAGCACAAGATCAGAGAATAAGGGTGCATCATGACAAAATGCTAAGTTAACTTAGAAGACCTTTTAATATATTTTAAGGACCCGCGGATACCCTGGGTAATGGTAGAAACTGTGGAAAGCTTCTGAAGCATTTAGAAGATCAAGTGTTTAATGAAACTCTACAGTATATTAGTTTAAGTATCTAAAGTATTTACATTTGTCCTTTACAGCAAATTACCAAGGATCTGAAGGCTCTAGAGCAGAAGAAGTTGGCAGCGCAGGCTGACCTACAGCCCCTGCTGTCCACAAACGCCAGCAGTACTTCTTCTGCGCTGCCGCTCAAACTGAGTGCTGCCAAAAACAAGCATGACAGCATTGCAGCACTTGCTGACCTCTACACCAAGAAGTAAGTGTATGTTTTGGTTGGGAAGTTGCACATATAAACCAATCAGCAATAACTTTATGACCACTGACAGGTGAAGTGAAGAACATTGATTATCTCGTTACAATGGCACCTGACAGTGGGGGGGATATATTGGACAGAAAGTGAACATTTTGTGCTCGAAGTTGTTTTGATGAAGCAGGAAAATTGGGATGTGAGCAACTTTGACAAGGGCCAAAGTGTGATGGCTAGACGACTGGGTCAGAGCATCTCCAAAACTGCAGCTCTTGTGGGGTGTTCCCGTACCTGCCAAAAGTGGTCCAAGGAAGGAAAACCAGTGAACCAGCGACAGGGTCATGGGCGGCCAAGGCTCATTGATGCACGTGGGGAGTGAAGGCTGGCCTGTGTGGTCCGATCCAACAGAAGAGCTCCTTGTAGCTCAAATTGCTGATAGAAAGGTGTCAGAACACACAGTGCATCGCAGTTTGTTGCATATCGAGCTGTGTAGCTGCAGGGTGTCCATGCTGTCATAATGTTATGGCTGATTGGTGTATGCAGTGACAAGGTGGAGGGTTTTGTTTCCAATTAAAATATGGTTATCCCTGTTTTAAAACGGCAAATTAAAACGTTTACAATACAATTAATGATTTTTTTAAATGGACAATAAAGCTGTTGTATTTTTTATAGGTGTAAAAGGTGCTGTGTTTGTCGGGCTTTGCTACTGAACTACATAATCTTGGTACACTCATCCTTTCATTTATTTTTTTTTTTCAGAGCAAATGCATCTCTCAACCTGGAGAGTCAGATTAAGAAGGTGGATGGCCTTGTATCTGGGTTTGAGAAGAATCTGAGTGAAGATGGTCCAATGCCTGATGTGCCAAATGCAATCCAATCCCGCGCTGAGGACCTGCAGGTGAGTAAATCTACATTTCCACATTCCTGTGGAATCTTACCTCTACCACATACAAGGCATTTTCTCATAGGCTCAGCTTTTAAAATGTACGTTTCCTTTGCTGTATTCAGAACCAGCGAAAGTCTGTGGCAGCAGCTCAGGGCGACATGAAGAAGCTGAGTCAGGATCTGGAGACCACAGAGCAGCTGTGCAGCTCTCTGCAGCAGGGCTACCAGGAGTACTGCCCTGATATCCAGCGCCAGAGAACAGCAGTCAAGCAGCTGCAGGTCCGCTACACAAACGTGGCCAACCAGCTGAATGAGAGGTGAGAAACAGACTGTGGTCAAATCAGTTCAGTCACTTCAGTTTAATTAGAACATTAAGCATAGTGTGACATGGGATTTTCTTTTGTTTGACTGTTTATTTTGTTTGTCTTTTTGCTTTATCTGAAAAGAAAATTCATGCTTCAAATAAAAGGATTATGTTGATCTATATTTTTTAGAAGTGGGTATTTAAATGACATATATACACATGCACATAAAGGAAACCGTATACAATGATATGAAGTGGTTTTGGTTTAGTAATGTGGTCAGGCAAAGGTTCAAGCTAATTATACCACAGATATAATTATGTTTTAGATTTTGAAAGTACCACAATACAGAGCTTTTACAAAGTCATTTGCTTCATTTTCTGTCTTTTGATGAATTCTCTCAGGGAAAACATTGTACAAGAATCTGCAACCAAGAACCAGGAGTTCCAGAGCACAAGCAAATCCCTGAAGTCTTTCCTGGAAAACCTGCCCACAAACAAGATTAACTACAATGATGATCTGTCTCAGATCGCTAATAAACAGAGTTCCCAAGAGGTGAGAGTGTCTCCTGACCATACAGACGTGCCAGATGCTTTATCTTCTTAATCTGAACCAGAGCATCCACTCCTTTCTTAATCTCTTTGTTTGTCAGTGATGCTTTGCTCTATGTAAATCTTTGAAAATCTGCTATTATTAAATGATAGATGGTATTAATAACTCATAGTGATTAACATCTGTTTAACTTTCATATAGAGGGTGATGGAAGACCTGAAGAGGAAGGGAGATGACATGGACAGAGTGTCTGACCTGTCTCAAGACCTGCAGAATCTAATGAATGTAAGACTCAAATGGAATATAATACAATGCTATAAAACGTTAGCAAGAGAATGTATTGGTATTGTAGGCGGTACCATCAGAGTAACATCATTGTATTACCTTTCTAATTCACAGTTTTTCAATTCAACAAAAGATTTGCAAATAGTCTGCAAATGGGAATACAAGCATACTTGATTAACTGAATAAATGACTCAAACCAGCAAGCATAGTCTCATTCTTCACATCTGTGCAGGAATACGAGCTCAACGTTGACAAATACAACAGTATGCTTGAGGTTGCTGGAGCCAATGTTGCAAAGAAACCTCGTGTGCACACACTGGCTGATGCTGTTCAGAAAGAGGTAACATTTAAACTCCTATGTTGTTAACAACTAGTTGCATTAATTAAAAGATCAAGGTGGCTGATGGTTTGCTGTGTCTCTTGTTTCTTTCAGGAAAAGAATCTGGTCAACCGTTTTGCTGAAGCAACAGCTGAAAACACCCAACGGCAAAAACAGATGGGCTTGGCTAAGAATCTAATTTTCCAAGTAAGAAAACAGTTTATGAATAAAAATACTTTTTATGCTTTATATGAATTTGTCATTATAAAAAACATGCTCTCCATAAAACTAACTAATGCTAAATCACAAAACAGATCACATTCAATTAATTTGCTTTTCCTGCTGCAGAATGAAGAGAAAGTCAGCCAAGTGGCACAGCAACAAGTGCAGCTTCAAAGCCAGCAAAATAGTACTTTTGAGCTAAACAGTCTGGTCAAAGAGCTGGAGGAAGAGAAGGAGAGGTCATATCGTGTTGAGACAAATCTGAGAACCTTTAAAGATAGGATGATGTCACTGAAGAGCCGCAGAGGAGTGGAGCGCCTCGAGGAGAAAGAGGTACTGCAGTACTACCGTGACCCAAAACTGCAAAGTGATTTGTCTGATCTAAAGAAGGTACTGCAAGAAGAGAGCCTGAGGCGTAGCACTACCCACACTGAGGTTGAGGTGTTTAACAAGAAAATCACCATCCTGGAGGAAACTTTCAAAAACATTACTCCCAAACTGGTGACGAAAGAGGTGACAGAGTTTGAGAGAGATCCTCAGCTCGACATAGAGGCCGCTAAAATGAGAGACGAAATAGCAAGGATAAGAGATGAAATTCGAATTAGAGATGGGGAGCACATTCAGATGAAGACTGAAGTCACAATTCTTCAGCAGAAAAGACCAACCATCAAAGAAAGGGTGGTTAAGAAGGAGGTGGTGAAACTGGAAAAGAACCCAGACATGTTGAGAGCAGTGAGGACATTTGAGACAGAAATCTCTAATGAGAGCAACAAGAGCAAACTGATCAACGATGAAATCTTCCAGACAAGAAGCCAGATTAATGCACTTGAGAGACTGATTCCTAACATCCAGCCTAAGGTCATCACTAAGGAAGTGAAAACGATTCAACAAGACCCTGACCTCATCACTGAATCTAAAAGGATTCAAGTAAGCATTGAGGAAGAGAGGGATGAAAACAACTCTTTGTCCAAAGAGCTGATGGTGCTCCACAGCCGCTACAAAGAAGTTCAAGACTGGCGTCCAAAAGTCGAGGTGAAGGAAATTGTTAATGAGATCTACCGCATAGACCCAAACACAGAGGTGGAGATAATGAGGCTTAAGAAAGACATACAAGACTCTAGCAAGCAGCGCTCTGATCTGGAGAGGGAGATCACCCAGGTCACGTCTGACCTGAAGATCCTTCGTTCTGAGAAGCCCAAGGTGGAGGTGAAGGAAGTTCTCCAAGAGGTGGTTAAGGAGGAAAGAAGCCCTGAAAATGAGAGAGAGATTCAGAGGCTAAATGATCAGGTGAACAATTTACACACCACTTACAACTCCATCCAGGAGCAGGTGATACTGCTGAGGAAAGAGAGAGATGAGAGGAAGGTTGAAAAATCCAAGGTAGAGACCAAACTTGTTACCAGAGAAGTCATCAAATATGAACCTGATCCTCTGGTGGAGAAAGAAGCTGACCGCTTGAGAAGAGTTGTGCGGGAGGAGGCACAGCTGCGGCGCAGTATTGAAGAGATGGTGTTTGATCTGCAAAACAAATACATCCTGTTGGAGCGACAGAAGCCTGAAGAGAAAGTGGTTGTGCAGGAGGTTCTGCGTTTGCAGAAGGACCCAAGGCAGATAGTCGAGCATGAGAGGCTAAGCAGGCACATGGATGAACATGCTATGACCCGGCGTCAGCAAGAGCTAGAGTTGCAGCAGCTAAGATCACTCGTGGAAGATAAAGAAAGGATCCTCAGAGAGAGTGATGAGCACCAAAAGAGGATTCAAGTCGAGTCTGAACTCAGAGAGATCCGACTGCGCATCACACAGCTGGAAAATGCCCCACCTCCTGTTGAGGAAAGTATTGTTGTCGAGGAAGTACTGAAGGTTGAAAGAGACCCAAAACTGGAGAGGATGACAAGCGGTTTTCGGTCAGACATGGACAAGGAAACAAGCGATATCCTGCGTCTCCAGAGAGACATCCGTAAAATCACTCTAAGGCTTGAGGTCCTGCAGAGGGAGAAGAATGTTGAGAAGACAGTGTACAAAGAGGTTGTCCGTGTTGAGAAAGACCAGGCTGTCGAAGCAGAGAGGGATCGCCTGAGGGAACAGGTTTCTCAGCATAAATTTACCAGACATGACCTGGAAGATGAAATCAGACGTCTCAATGGTAAAATCAACCTGATGAGCAGCAACTCTGGCTCATCAAGAGAGGAGACTGCCGTCATTTTGAACAGAGATGCCTTACAGAGAGAGAGGGACAACATCACTCGGGAGCTCAGGACACTGGAAGCCACGAGACATGACACCAGCCTGTCTTTCCAGCAGCAGAGCAGGCTAGTGAGTGAGAGAACACAGATGAGCAGGCACAGGAGTCTTAAGATGGAGTCTGACACCCAGCGTCTGGAGAGAGAGATCCTGGATGAAAAAGACAAGATCCATATGCGAGACAGCACCATCCGGGAGCTTCTGCTGAACCTACAGAAAGAGGAGGTTGCAGAAACAAGGACCAAAGAGACCAATGTCTCCACCAAAATCTCCATTCTGGATCCAGATACAGGCAAAGACATGTCTCCTTATGATGCCTTCGTGCAGGGCCTGATTGATCGTCAACAGTACATTCATCTGGAGGAGCTAGAGTGTGACTGGGAGGAGTTGACTTCCATGGGGCCTGATGGGGAGACATCTGTACTGCAGGATCGCAAGAGTGGAAAGCAGTATTCTATCAAAGATGCCCTGAAGGAAGGCAGGCTGACAGAGTATAATCTACAACAGTACAAACGAGGCAAGATTCCCATATCGGAGTTTGCTTTGCTGGTTGCGGGTGAAAATAAGAAGCAGCCCCAATTCAACTCAATCATCCCAAAGTCCACCACAACAGTTGCATCCGCTCCCCCTGACTTCTCCACTTCTACGGAAATCTTCCCAATTGCTGGAATTATGGATACAAACACTGACACCTGCTTTACAATACGCAGTGCCACCATGCGTAAATTGATTGACCCAACCACTGCCCAAAAACTTCTAGAGGCTCAGGCATCAACAGGCGGCATCATTGACATCAACAACAAAGAGAGATTCACAATTCACAAGGCAGCAACCAGAGGCCTCATTGAGGACAGTCAACTCCAGAGGCTACTCAATGCACAAAAGGCCTTCGTTGGTGTAGAAGACCCCATGACAAGAGAGTGTTTGTCTGTGGGAGAAGCTGTTCAGAAAGGCTGGATGCCGAAGGAAACTGCCATTCGCTACATGGAGGCACAGCACTTGACTGGAGGGCTGGTCAATCCTAACACTGGCCGCAGAGTAAGCATCTTGGATGCCATTGGGTCCAAAATGATCGACAGCACAATGATGAGGGAGCTGCAGGCCGAGACAACCTACATCAAGGATATTGTAGACCCACTCACAAAGGAGAAGATCAGCTACAAACAAGCTCTGGATCGCTGCATGAAAGACCCAGTGTCAGGCTTACCAATGCTGCCTGCCTCCTCCAAAGAGTCTGGCTACACTACAGCGTACAACTCTACATATGCAAGATTCTAGATATGTTTACACCAAACTTATCTGTCTGTGTGTCTGTGGAGTGAGTTATATTATTAAATATAAAAAACTGTTAGATTATGGGAAATCCATATGAAATTCATAGATTAATTACAATGTACATTTTGACTCAGGAAAAGTCTTCTACTGCAAAGCTGTCTTGTCTGTCTGTCTAACCAAAATTATTGCTGCTGAGTTGCCTTTGTTTACTAAACATGTCTGATGTGGGCAGATGTTTTTTGATTTTATTTAAAACCAGAGTATATGCAGTTTATCTTTGATATTATTGTGTTATTGGGGATCCTGGGACATGGTGCAATGCTATTTACCGAGATTGATTTGATTCTGTATTACTCACGGGCTATCCTCGACACTGTTCACGATAAATTCAATCTTGTTTGATACTTTATGAAGACACAAATACCAATAAATTTAAATTATAATGGTTAAAGAGCATGGCCTTTCTCACTTTCAGTGCTGTATAGTCTTTTTGCACATTTTCAACGTTTATTTTAGGTTATACCAGGCTAGATATTATTTTAAGTACCCAGTTAAAAGACCATCTGGGTGACTTTTACAACAGCTTCCCATTTTATGCACATGTCAACACAAGTGCGTCAGGAGGAAGAGGATGTGTTCCTCAACCGAAATCAAATGACAAGTACATTGGTTCCCAACCTGGGGGTCGGGACCACCAAAGGGGTGGCAGGATAAATCTGAGGGGACACCAGATGATTGCTCAAATGAGAAAGTAAAAAAAGAAATGACACCATTATGGTTATTGTTTAGCTTTTGTTTTCGTTTGAGAAACTGGATACTTTCACCTGTGTAGGGCTTTAAAACTCCTTCAGACAGAAATGTAAAAGAAAGGACACACACTAGGGCTGCAGTTGTTTGTATTATGTATTTATATAAACAATTGGTCATAAAATATAAATCATATGTAATAAAACAATTTCCTAAAATTCTAATTGACATCCTCACATTGCTTGTTTTGTCTGACCAGTTTGGAACAGTCCAAAACCATGCTATAATGAAAGTGAAAGAAAAGCAGCAAATCTTCGACATTACGAAGCTGGAATCAGAAGATATATGGCCCAGGCCTTTTATAGCTCACTGGTTCATGATGACAAATTTTAACAATGTGTTTACAGCTGTAAATACAGAAGAACATGCTCTAGTGAGGACCACCATATAAAATGGCAGCACTGAAAAACAATTATCAGATGTCTCAACACAGAGAGACATGGCTAAATAAATGCACCAGTCACTGACCCCAAACATCTGCTGTCAATCCTTCATTGACCAAACAAAAAACCTAATGTCAGTCTATCCATTTGGGGCTTTAATGATCAAATAGTAACCCCAGGACTGATGAAGTGCTGAAAACTGTTATGATCTGAGTGTAGATAGTCATATAAGTAAATCTATGTCTTTTACACTTTTAACCAAACAGTCTTAAAGTTCACTTGAGCTCACACAGCAGCACTCCAGTGCACCTTGGCAAACAGCTTAAGAGGCAGCGCTGTAGTCCTGATACTCAACAAGTATCCTGAGAAACATAATAAAGAAGACCCTGCTCAGGTTTGTGCAGCATCACCATGTGTGTGCTCCCTCTCACTGAAGAAGCTCCTTTGCCCACTGATGGCTTTCTGTAGGAGGACAGTGTTCACACCATCAACACAGTTCAGCACACGAGCACGGATCATCACACCAACCTCTGTAAGACGAGAAGATGCAGATAAAAGGCAGGTGATGGAGGCAAAGAGTCCTGAGGATTTATATTAGCCCTGTGATTTAAAGTAAATGATTGCAAGTGAAATTTAAATGGAGGCAAGAAAACCTGGTATTTAAAGGTAAGAGTTTGTGTGGAGAAAACAATGAAATGCTTTGTTTTCCCCACACAAACTTCTACCTTTACTAATTTCAGATCCACCACAAATTAATAATTGGATAGCTGCTTAATACAATGTTTTATAACTTCACATTAAATACTGTCAGGGTGAATAAGCCTCTGTGAACTTAGTGTCCAATAACATTTAAATTTATGTGAATGAAAATATAACAGATCAGAAAGGCTTTCCTTACCCTCAGCTTTTTCTGTTTCACCCAGAACTATGTACTGGGCCCCAATTATTGGGTTAAAGGGCTCCACAAACACGGTGTGGACGACCACGTGGTGTTCTTTTGAAGCATGCTGAGCCGACAGCGTAGCCATGGACTCCTCGGGCTGGTAGCAGACAAGTCTGGAAAAATTAACAGGTAAGGCTTATTTTCTATTTGTAATAACATGGAAAAGGATGGTTGCACTGCTCTTTCTCCATCCCGACCAGATCTAAATAAACTCTATTGTACTTTGATTTGTAAAACCTGGATCGCCACTGCTTATAATATCACAATGCAGAAATGATTTTGTCCCATGCAAATCCGTTGCAAAATATAAACGCTATTTTCCAGCCAGAGCATCAAAAGTGAAAACAAAACCCACCTGCCAAATACTCTCACGGATTCTCCTTCCTGCCCTGCTCCAGAGTTTACTTCCCAGGGGAACCGAAAAACTGCAGCTGCGGGAAGCATCGTGATGAAAAAGAAAGGGGGGGGGGGGGGGAGCCTGGAAA
>JAVQJF010026211.1:0-18051 GCA_036023855.1 Gadopsis marmoratus | reverse complement strand
TTCTCTCCTAAGCCGAGGGGCAGTCCGAGAGGTGCCGGACGGGGAAAGGAATCTGGGTTTCTACTCCCGATACTTCCTCATTCCGAAGAAGGGAGGAGCGTTACGTCCAATTCTAGACTTACGCTTCCTCAATTCTCACCTCCGCAAATACAAGTTCAGAATGCTCACACACAATGTCCTGTTCCAATCGATTCAAAAAGGAGACTGGTTCACAGCAGTGGATCTGCAGGATGCTTATTTTCACATAAGCATATATCCAGCACACAGGAAATTTCTCAGGTTCACTTTCCGTGGCGTAGCTTACGAATACCACTCTGCCGTTCGGGCTGTCACTCGCCCCGAGGGTCTTCAGCAAGTGTGTGAAGGCAGCTCTGAACCCCATCCGGGCTGCGGGCCTCAGAGTGTTTGCATATTTGGACGACTTTCTCCTCTGCGTCACAGTTAAACTGAGGGTTTTATTATTTTTGCTTCACATTTTACATTACATGTGATTATTAATCACCTCACAATCAGACAGGTAATCTGCTACAAAACCAAGCTCCAAAAATGGGCCGTAATGTACCACTGGAATACCTGGAAATCTGTGCATTAGTGTATGTGCATGTGTACAACACAGTACCTGTCAATAGTGTGGATGCCCATAATGAAGGGCTGTACATCAGGGTTGGAGGGGCAGCAGAACTTGCAGCGGGTCTGAGCGCTGAGCGGGGTGCCGTCACTTAATGCAAAATGGTACAGAGGGCTGATGGCGGTGCCGTGGGTCATCACTGTTGGAGATAACAAACCCACACACACACACACAGGACAAGAGAAAGAGGCAAACACAGGGTTTAGACTTTGGTCTCGTCTCTTGTTTGTTTTCTGACCTTCTCTCTTCCTAGATGTATCCAGGCTTAAAGTGCTCCGACTCCTCCAAAGGCCTAAATGATAGTTTTGCATCACGGCGTTGCAGTAGCTACACCAGACAACATGATTTCAGTGTCGGGGTTAATCCAATGCTGGCCTGTCTTTCCTTGATCCTATTCAACTTGCAATGCAGAATGACGAAAAGAAAGACTGCACTTAAAACATAGATGAGGGAAAGTGAATTTTTCTTGCGATACAGATGATTGTGTCAGAAAAGAAGTTAGCCTTCGATGCTTCACCTCAGGCTCTACTGCACTGCTTAACTTTGGTCTGGATTCACTGGATCCATATGTGAGTTTTTAACCACATGTGACTTACACGGCTTTGCAGCAAACTTTAGAACACAGGATTTAGCAGTTCTGGCTTTTTAGACCAAGATCGATTTCAAGATGCGTTATAGTTTGATGACACTGCCCTGATTTTAGCAGTTGGAATATGACTGTTTTAATTCACTTAGAAGGTGACATTGAAGTAGAACTGAAGAGAGATTTTGCTTGAATATTGCTTAAGTGATTAATCAATTATATCAATTGTTAATTAGAAACGATTTCATAATTGTTTAATCACTTAAGCAATATTCAAGCAAATTCTCTAACGTTACAGCTTCTGTGTGACGAGTGCTGCTTTTGTCTTTTCTTACATAGTTAATTAAGTACATTTTTGTGTTTTGGTATGTTGACCAATCAAAAATAAATCAATTTGAGAAGGTCACCTTGGGCTCTGTGCATTTCCCCCAATCTTATGACACTTCCGGGACCAAACGATCAATCAATTCATTGATAGTTGCAGCGCTAGACTGAAGCTCTGTGTATTCTGATCCCTCTTCTTCTACTTGCCGTTACAATCTCGCCTGTGCTTTCTGCTAGACATGTCTGCACATACAGTACACCAACTCTGAAGGTGACTCAGAATTGGAACTAAGATCGTCTGCAAGTATGAAAAGTTGGTGAAATTTAGTATTCCGAGTCATTCGTTTCAAATGGTATCGAAGAAGTGCTGAAACTCTGGTAGCTGTCGACAAAGCTGAACAATCAATTGTGGCTACTCACCCTCATGCAGCAGCTTCTTGGCGTGGGAGGGCTCTTTGCCCTGCGGCTGAAAGAAAGCATAGATGCACTTCCTGACCAGGTCCTCCCAGCCAGGCCGGCCCGTCGCTCGCAAAGCACTTGTTTCTATGGAGATGATCTTCCCTGGAGTGGAGCACCACACACACACAGAGAGAAAAGATCAGTCTAAGATTTCAACATCTGCAGTAGCCTCCACACATTCAGCCTTCACATTGTGACCCCAAGAAAAATTATATAGTTTCTGAGTGGGAACATTTCCTAAAATGCTCTTTAATTATTCTAGATTATTCTAGTTTGAGTTTTCAGTCCACATGGACATAAATACATCATATTTATTTAAAATAATGAAATAAATGTGTAAAGCATGATACAAGTATTTGTATATTCTGCTTACTTCCTGTAATATAACATGCCCCATACGTGGAGTACAACTCTCAAAATTCCATCGTATTGCAGCAATGCAATGACAACAATCCCGACTATTGTGCGTGTGTGTGTGTGTGTTACCTGTGGGGTCCTGCTTCGTGATGAAAGACTCAGTGCTGAAGGGCTGGGCGCGAGGTATCCGACAGGCAATACAAATGAGGCAGCTCTGCAGGTCTGAAGAAAGAAACAACACAAGTTGTGAGGTTTGTGTGTGTGTGTGTGTGTGTGTGTCTGTAAGCCAAAGAAGAAAAAAAACAGGGACAAAGGAAGAAAGAACAAGATGTGCGATTGTCAAGGAACGTCAAAACTGTCATGGAAAAGATGCACAGTGAAAGTGAATTATGCCACATGATCGAGGTTTCCATTACTGTCTATTTACACAAAATACTAGATTTATATTTTTCTAATATCCATCTGCACAGGTGTTAAAAACATACATTTCAATGTGTCAATACTCAAAAATCTCACCATCATTTTGGTTTCTCTGTATAAATAAGCCAATGTTATAACAGCCACTCAAAGCCTGGAAATATGCAGAGTGAGCCGTCAATCATATATGTGATGCACACAAAAGACGCTGGGACTCAAAAAACGACAGAAAAACAAAAGGAGGTGGGAAACTATGAGCGCAGGTCTACAATCCACAAGAGCCAGTTCTTATCAAAATGAGTAAAAGCAGGCAGAGCTCAACTGCACATTCAATCTGCAATACAGGAAATATATGATACAACTCCATCAAGGCCGCTGCACCAACGACTCGAAGAAAATGTGAAATGTCGTGTCGGAATCTGTTCACTGTCCTACTGGTCAGGTAGTGGAACACCGGAACCTCGTTTTAATGCGATTTAAATCTTTAATTCAGGAGTAAAAAGAAAGAAAAAAAAGATTAAAACCATTATTCTTTATGCTGGTGACATTTCAACGGTCTACATTCGAAATTAGCAATACGAGGAACGTATTTCATGTAATGGTATGTTTTGGGATTTATATGAACATATTTTAACCTTTCCAGGAATTTCATGACCGTGGGAACCCTGTAAAGCCGTTGTAAGTATTCCTACTTAGAGCGTTAAGAACAAATATTAGGCCTCACAAAAATGCTTAATACTACGAGAATAGTGTGAGGGGTCAAGAGTCCTGTGAGAAGCATCCATGCAGACTTTTCACAACTCACTGCTGGTTAGAAAACTGCTAAATGTCCGATGAGGTCCATGAAACTTTGAGGAGAAAACAGTACGATTGTGTAGCAGGATCACAACCCGCATTGTTTGTTCCACAATCTACCTGGGACGGTCATCTCCAAATCTGGGAAATGACACTTTTCAAAATAATAGTAACAAAGGCATTTACAAAAAATAAAGATATAAGTCATGCAACGTTATATCCTCTTATTGATATTGGCTTTCAACAAGTGCATAATCTATTGGCTGAGTGTAAGATATGGCTGCAGACTGTGTTTGTACCATCTCCCTCCTCCTGCATGGTCCGTGGTTGGGACACGGTGAAACACTGCATGATCTCATATTGCTGCCGAGCCTCCGGATTTTCTGAATCCAACTCGTCCGGCGGCCTCTTCAGCATGCGACAGTTAAAGGTGTGGCTGTTCCTTCGGCTAGCTTCCTGTGGCCACGGCACGCCGTTTACTGGACAAAAAGGGAGACAAGTTCAGCACTGGAGAGCACAAATACAAGTAACTGCTGTTAGACAATGTTAAAGGTACCAAAAGGCAGGGAAGAAGTAAAGTAAACATGGATGTGGGTTGTGCAAATGTTTAATGGAGAATGAAATGCACTCAACACGTTTGTTAGGACACAAATGTAAAAAGAGAACGCGTTTACAAAAATCTCCTCAGGTGAGTCGGTTATACAAGATAGCAATTATTATTTAAACCACAATCCCCATAAACCTTGCTGCCTCTTTGTTGCCTTTTAACGTTGCTTTTAGATCAAAGCTTCCCCCCCCCGGTAATTCCACTTTCACCTCAATAATCTCTGCGCTAGAGTCGTCGAAAGCTCTGTTCACACGGGGACCCGTTTCGCCAGATGTGTAATTTCTTGCAACATGAGATAATTTCCCCTTTCCCTCATTTTGATCACATAACCAATCAAAACAAACCTGCAATCCATGCATGAGCCTGCGAAAGCCCCCGTACCACGTGCACGTTTAACTCGCAACCCGTGAGGGACGATAAATTGTGAGATCTGCGTCTATCTGCTCGCAAAATGCTTTTGTCAAAGTACGTGTGAAGCAATCTTTTTGTGCCAACACATTTCCTGCCAGATCTCCTCGTCTAACTTGAAATGTTTTTCTTTTTCTTTTGTCGAGGCTGCTAGAAGATGCCAGTCTTGTTGATGATTCACTCAGAGTAATCTATCCTGGCCTCTATCCTGCATCCTCAGAATGAATGCAGCAGGGATTCGCAGATCATGTTATAAACAAAAAAGAGTTTTTGCCTCATTTTACTCAATTGATGTAATAGTTCACAGAACACAGCAATCTAAAAAAATCACACCCTCATGTACGGAGATGGCCAAAATGTCATTTGTTTTTGAGTTTCTCTGAGAGCGAGTTATGGAGATCTTTGTTTCCGAGGAGAAAGGAGGAAATACAACTGCTCAACCTTGTCGTTCGCCATCTTTTGTCTTTATATGACCCCCCTCCATTTCCATTATAATCTCTTTCCAAGGTTGTTGCAAAAAATCTTTAATAATATTATCGCAGGGAAGAAAGTCATCGTTTCACTCTTCCCTCACTCCTCAAACTCACCCACACATACCATATGCAGCTTCTCAACTCTGACTTTACCATGTCTTCCTGCTCCTGGCGCATTTTGCAGCTTTGTGTGCAGCACTTAAAACTGTGTTCGTTTAAAATCCCCATAGTTCGTCGTCATTCTACCGTTCTTCATAGAAAGCTCTTCAAATTTGCTGTAGCTACAGTATTTGGCATCAATAAACAAAGTTAATTATCTATATTAAAAAAGTCTGTATACTGATTTTTCAGCCAAAGCCCATCTTCTGAGTTTTACTGCCTCCTTAACGGGTTTCACTGGGATGGCAGCTGTCAAATCTGAAGATACTGACAATGTAATTACCAAATATCTATTAAAAAAACAACAAGCTACTGGCATATGAAATCTAGGATATAAAGTATTAGACATCAGATAGTACATGCACAGTTAGTTTTCTCAGTTTTAAACCAACAGTTCCGGCTCACTCACCCAGGCTCTTGGGTAGCAGATTGCGAACAAATTCATTGTGGTCGCCCACATGGAGGACGCTGTAGACGCTGGAGGTCATCAGCTCCTCCTGGGCGTATCCAAGGTAACTCGTCACGTTCTCGGACACGAAGACGATGCGGCCCTCCCGGTTGACGACGAAGAAAAACCCATCAAGGGCCTGAGCGAGCAGGAGGAGGAGCGGGTACATACAGGAGAGGAGGCGTAAAAGATAGTCGGATTGGGCGAGTTGGAGTAAAAATCCCAGCATTGGTGGTGGGTAAGACATGTTGTGTGTGCATTGTTCACCTCTAGCAGCATGGGCCCCAGCGCCTCCTTCTCCACCAGCCCCTGGCTGCTGGAGGAGATGTCACTCTTCTGCACCTCATCGTCTGGAGACAGGAGAGCTGCTTTCTCTGTCAGGAGGAGACAAACATCAGGAATCTCAGTACGCAGCCATAGAAGCATCCTTTAACGCACTGCATTCGAACAAAAACGCCATTTACTATTGTAATTTTCAGTGTGAATAATAAAAAGCTTTGTATAGACTGCAGACAAAAATAAATAATCTTTTTTTTTTTTTTTAAATCAAATGAAACATTTCTTTGTAGCTCAACGAATTGTACCAAAAAAAAAAACTTCATCAAAGCAGTGTGTGTGTGTGTGTGTGTGTGTGTGAGATCCCTCACCCTGCTCCCGCCGTTTCATCTGCTGGATTTGGTCCACGGTGCTCTTGAGGATGTGGCACTTGTCGGGCTTGACACTGAGGCTGGCAATGTCGCCCATGTTGGATGACAGCAGCTCAGCCAGCTCCTCGATGTAGCGGCACTCCAGCTCCCGTCTCCGCTTCTCCAGACTGCCGGGGGGGAAACAACACATGTAGGACAGCCATGAGTTTCTAACATGTGATCACTCGCACGGTGTGCTTTTATTTTGTTTTTTTAAGTTACACTAGGAAAGTGACTCGGGATTTAAATGATAATTTTCAATATTGATTGAGTTGTTTATTATTTCAATCAATAATTTTGTCTTTGGTAATGTTCAAAACCAAAAAATATTCTATTAGCTGTAATGTAAAACAGAAAGAAAGGAGGTTTTTGACATAAACAATTGATTGTTAAAATAATTGCAGACTTTTTTCTGTCAGTCATGCTTTTCAGCTATTTAAACCTCAAAAACAAGCAAATACATTGCTGTCTGCATCAATTTGGAACAATTTGAAAGTAACACTGAAGTAACACTGTGGCTGTGAGCTGTATTATCTGTAATAAATTCATAATTAAACAAGATTTTGGAATCTGTATCACACAACAGAACACAATAAATTAAAGATGCCAATCAGTACAACAACATAGATAACCTCATCTATTATTTAAGGAAATGCATTTTGTTTTACTTTGCATGAAACATTTTCAAAGCATCTGTATCATCAGACACCAACATCTGGAATACGCCACCAGTGACAGTTATAATTGCCCCTGTAGCCAAAATACACTGTCACTCTCACTCACTCACTGTCAAAAAACATCAAACTGTTGGCTGCGAGTGACGAAGCAGTGAGGAAGCAATAAGAGAAAACCAAACAAACGCAAAATCTGTATCTGTTCAAATGTAACTTAAGGCAGAAATGAGAATAAACTGGATCTCTTCATGTTTTGGACCACTACGGGATCTTAGAGGCAGATATTAGACAATAAAAAAAATTCTGATAATTTATCTGCTAATTGTCGTTTTTTTAAACATACAGAAACAAGCTTTTTCAATAAGGATCTTTTAAATGTGTGCGATTAAAAAAACTGTGTGGAACATTTTTCAAAATAAACCTCCCGGTGCTTTCTGGTAACAATCTAATGGAGACGTTAATTCTGAACAACCTCTAACATATCCATAACATATGGAATTAATTTGTTATTTATTGACCAACCTATACGCCAATACTGATACATCTGCAATAAGCTAAGGAAATACTTGGTAGATGAATCAATAATCAGAATAATTGTTAGTTACAGCCCTGAACTTTACTTGACTGCTGTTTAATGTCAACTAAAATTAGCCCAAGATTACATTTAGTTTACTTCTGATCACAAGAGCGACGCTTTCATGAAAGCAAACTGAAACTTTATCAAAACAACAGGTGGTTTAAATTATCAGTGTCAAGAGTTTGTAACATCACAACGTGCTGTGCGAGTGCCGCGGTTTTTCCACCCAGCTGCCTGTAATTTGTTTCCGTAATATGTAAACATGAAAGTTTCCATACATCAGCAAGTCGAACGCCGACACAAAATACCATAAATGCATCTTAAAACTCGAGCGCAGTCTTAAAACTCGAGCGCAGCCCTGTGCTCGGCCTTGCTCGCCGGCCTTCAATAACATACTTCCAAACCGACGAGTTACAGCAAGGTATGTGGCAAACATGAAAAAAGGAATGTGTGTACATGCGAGCGTGTGTGTGTGTGTGTGTGTGTGTGTGTGTGTGTGTGTGTGTGTGTGAGAGACGACAACAGCAGCAAAAGTAGGTCAGTGCATTGGCCAGCCAGAACACACAGGCGTGGTGACCGAGGGAGGGAGGGAGGGGTGAGGGGCTGTGCTGCTGTGTGAATGCGCAGCTCAGCGGCTGCGTGGAGCTGCTGTAGAAATGCTAGCTGGCATGTTACATCAGCTACTGGGCCATATAGACTCACCCACACCCACACAGAGACAGTACACCGAGTACATTCATCCCTTAACCACAACATGACCTACCTTAAACCTAAGCCGCATCTAACCTTAAACCCTAAGTCAAGGTCTAAACCACGCGATTGCCTTTTGAGATTTTCCACCTTCATCGCCTTATTGATATACATACATTTATATATATATACACACACACAGTACATACTGTATATATACACACATTGATATACGTTTGACACACAAGAAAGGCCTCTCAAGAGTTTTCACTCTGCTCCCAGTACAAGTGACTGATTTGAGCCACACTTCCCCCACCTGCACATCTTCACAGCGGCGTCACTCATCAAGCTACTTGTCTTGTGCTCTCTAAGAGGGAAGAAGTGGCTATTTATGAGGCCACGTTACTGCGAGGAGCAACAGAAGCGAGGAGGGATGGGACAGGTCCACATTTAGATACACAAAAATACCTTGGTTACTAGGAGTAATTAGCCTGCAGGGCAATATCGTGCTGTTTCAGTCAGTAATCTGCCATTTCTCATCGCGTTATTTTAGGTAACTAATGTCTGATGATGATCTTTGACATGCACAGGTCACAAACTTTCCTTTTCATTATCAATTCGTCCGCTGATCATTTTCACACTTAGCAGATGAGAAAATGTAAAAACTTAAAATAAAATACAGAGTGAAAAATGCCCGTTACAATTTCCTAAAAGCTAACTTTGGCGCCTTCAATGTTATATTTTGTCCGAGCAGTGGTGAAAAAGATATTTTCCTCTGCAATGATTATAAATTATGATTATATTAAATAGTAGGCAATTAATCTACTAATTGATCACTTGACTAATTGTTTTAAGGAATAATATAAGACTGTCGTTTCGATATCACTACAATAATCGGATTAAAGTGTTTACGCGACAATTTCAGTGACATGATTATTCCCTTATTATAGATAAGCTCTACTTAGCAATAAATATAAATAATGGTATTAATTGTTTATGCACTTTACACAATTAATTCTGTTTGGTATGCTCCCCCAATAGCAAGTTGCGCCCTTTAGATCCACGTTAGAGTTGTATTTCTGCAGTATCATTTTGCCCGTTAATGTAACGTCGCTAACGTAACGGCAACACCTGGCTGGGTCTTTACCTTTGCCCTGACGTGTCACACGGCGAGCCCTTCCTCTTGCGTGACTCTGGCGTGGCAGGGTCCAGGGGGTTTTCCCCTACTGCACTCATTTTCAGCTTCTACTGACCTGCAGAGGAGGAACACATGGTAAAGCAAGGGAAGGTCACCGAGAACAAATCCAACAGCTCGGCCATTCATTCTGACCTGTTGTCATTTCATCAGAGCTGCGTAATGCTGCGGCGTTTCCAAAAACCTGAAAACACACTTGTAAAGTGGCAACGGGAGCCGTCACTCAAGTCATGATTCCTTGGATGGCTTTGATGAAACTGTACAGCGGGGTTTGGTTTGCAGACACTAGCATCACTCACATAACAGCTATAATTATAAAACTGGTGATTATTTTCATCATCGATAAATCTGCTGATTTTTCTTGACAATCAACGGAGCGGTTTCAGGGGAGGCTCAGTAAACAGAAGTGAAAGAATATTACATTAGTTATCAGAAGGAGATCCCATAGAATTATAGCTTAAATGTGTGTAGATGGTTCAGAGACAGTAGTTTTGGGGAATTTTACAGTTGCCCCCCTGAGTCCGAAACAAATAAATGCCTCAGGACAGACCTTTGCATGTATTTTGTGTAATCTGAAGATGTGTCAAACAGCAGTATTAGGCTATCTTGGCTCAACTGTTGAGTATCTGTGGGACCAAAAGACAAAATCATGATCCCATAGGCATCCAGGAATTAAGCAAAACTAAACAAGTAAACTAAAAAGGGGGCGAGAGGGCGTCTTCTTAAAAGCATAGTCTGAGGGGAGGCCCTTTGATAACCCCTGGTTTAGTCTATAAAATGTCAAAAAATAAAAAAGTTCAGAAATGCTCATCGCGGAAATTGCTCCGTTTGTCCGACCAACAGTCCAAAACACCAATACTCTGTATTTGCTGTCAAAAAAGACAAAGAAAAGCAGCAAAGGCAAAAGACAACACTGCGCTTTCTTTAGTTTTTAAAGTTGTTAACAGGACTATGATTTTATGTAGCTTTTTTTTTTAATTTGTTCTCCAAACAAGCATCCGCATAATTGAGTCAACAGCCATACACAGGTATGTCAGAACTGCTGAAAGAGGTGTGTATTTTGAAAGCTGTGTAGTTGGTTAACGCCCTTAAAAATCCAATATAAAAGGCTGTTCAAAGATGTAAAAATGTTCAGAGCGTACCAAATGCAACTGCCACTGCAACTGGAGCAATAGACAGTTTTAACTTACATTATTTATATTCTCATATATTCATTATAACGTGCACCGGCAAAAATACATCAGGTTACAAGTTAGTGCATCACAGAACCTTAAGAGGTCTGAAACACAAAAGAAATTATTGCTGGGGCGTCGGCCTTAATATTATAATTATGTTATAATTATGTAGCCAATTGTGTTTGCATTTAGTTCACATCAAGATATTTATTTCTATATACACACACAAATAAGATTTAAATGTAGCTTGGTATCAGGATGACAACATGGCTATAAGGGATTCACAGAGTTCCATGCAGTAAATTCCAGTCTGTTCCGTCGCAACAAACCCTGGTGCTCGTGCTGATCTGATTTTTAACGCTGTAGTTTTGTTTTGGTTTGCAGTATATTGAAAAGCCTCCCTGATACTTTGCCTTGTGTGTTTCCAACATTCCTCTTCAGTGACCCTTAATGTACTCGCGCCTGTTCTTTATCTGCAAACTGTGCGTCTCGCTCGCTGCATCAGGAGGGTAATCATGGCAACGGGGGGGGAAAAAAAACCCAGCTGAAACATTTGATGAAGCACTCCGTGAAGAGAGGAAAGGATCCATTAAGCCAAGTATTGAAGTTAAAACCCTTTTAATGGCATCAGAAATTGAATTTAAGAACAATTTATTTCTGCAAATAAAACACACGCAGCAGCAAAAAGCAGAAAAGGGATAGGAATTTCGGTCATGTTTAGAGGCAGAGAGGGTTTATTATTTTTTTACTAACCTGTTTTGTATGTTGACAAAAATCATGGTTCTGCCTTTCATTTATTCTTGGTGACTTGGGAGGCAAAAATGCACACATGACAAAAGTTGGACTCAAGTCTCTTAATGTGTAAAACCACATCTATGCTGTAGTATCTAAATAAAAATCTGTGAGTCATGGACATTCACACAAACTACACACGCACACACACACACACACACACAAAAAATAAAACTGTTTTAAATCCATGGGCAACCCGCAAAAAACAAGCCTCCATTGTCACAGTGTTGGGTACCAACGCCGCAAGGCCATGCTGCTCACAGGACGCTAATCCTTCCTGGCTGGCTTTGTTTACATTTCACCTCAGATCACCCCTCTCCTCCTCGGCCCTCCTCGTGTTGCTGACCCGCAGCACTCGAGAAAGATCCATCCGCCTCGGTGAGAAAGGAGAGCCACTGCTGCACATTAGCACCCAATGAAAGACACAAATTAGCCCAGATTCTCAGGGGCTAGTTTCAGCATGTGCTTTTATAACAGCCGAAACTGTAAGTACGGTTTAGTCAGAGTAGGACCCGAGAAAACCTGATTATCGGAGCAAGATTTGCAGGAAACAACACGCATCACAAATTTAAGGACACGGGACCGGGGGCTTACTATGTGTGTGTGTGGGAATGTTCAGGCCCGTGAGCACCCACTAAAGTGTTTGCACACCTTCAGTCTGTTTGCTCTGGTCCGAATCAGTTGAGTTTGTAAACTTGGGGGCGTTTTCCCCTTGGTTCCCCGTGCAAACTAAAATGCATCACCACAATAACGTTAATATAACTCACGGTGCTTATTGGTCAGGTGTGTCTGGAAGTAAGTCCCGTGTTCTGGACCAGTGCACATTTCTGCGAGAGAAACACCGCTGGTTCTTTCTCCGGCTAGCTGCTGCTGCTGCTACTAGAAACCGTTAGCGGGATCTGCCGCATCCCAGAGTGTTCATTAAAGCAATGTTTGCGTTGCCTTTGTGCGAATTACACAAAAATTACACGGGAATTACACAAACGTTCCACGGTGTAGCAATATTTCAGTCAATCCTTGAATAGTCCTCGTTATCTTTTTGTTACTGGGCCATATTTCTTTTGACACATTACTGTGCAGAGAATAAACATGTTTATGTGAAATATTATATGTCAGTTCATATGCCCTGTCGTGTCCAACCAACAGCCGACAGCCCAACATACTCAGTTTGCAAACAGAGGTAGCGCTGTTCGTTAATGATGTTGACAAGTCCAAATGATGCCTGTGTATTTCTGGCAATAAGTCAACACAGGTACCGCTTATTGGCGGAATGGGAGCAGACGATACGGTAGTTATTTTTCATGATGTACGAGGCAACAGCAGCTGCATATGCTGCACTCTGGACCTATGTGGATGTCTTTATTTATAAATCCAAACACTTAAAACATGTTCCAGCTGCACCGCTCATACTGCGAAAACATGCCCAACCGTCCACTTTCCTTATAGAGCGAAGTAATTAGGGAAACCTGGCTAAAGTGTGTACAGTTGATAAGCTCGTCAGCCGTGCACAACAAGCCATCATCATATTTCTGCGCTTTCCCTATTTCCCTATCTTTGTGATTATGTTCCATTAACAGCAGCTATTCCTACCTGGTAAGTGTTTCATTAAGGCATCGTCATTGCACTTGGCAGCCAAGATTTTGCTTCTACATCCCAACAATGCCGTCCTTTAAACAGCTACATCAAGAGCATGAACGATGGGGTAAACTCGATGAACTCTTTAACAGCAGTCTACTACGTGGGTACAGTTTCAAGCCTTTCCGTGGTTGCAAAACATCATTTGTGAGGAACGTCCCTGTTGCATCCTGCTGTGGAATGTGTTACATAATGTTTTCTAGCTAAAATATTGATTAAGATTGATTGTGTTTACAGTCGCGCAACAGTTTGGCTGCCGTTTCACTCCATTTTACACGCAATCACCCGAACGCGTCTCGGGAGGATCGGACCGCTAATCTGATCTCGAAGAAGCGAAGGGGAAATGCATCCATTTCGTGCCACCTCCACAGGTGGTTTGTGACTAAGCGTGCTTGGATGCATTCCAGCCATATGTTGAGAAGCTGTTTATCTGATCCCTGATCGATCCCGATTTACACGGAGCCCGGGAAAACCAAGACGGCTTGCGATCAGTTTCGCGATATGGCCAACAGAGATACATATATGCAGCTAAGTACAAATGAAAGTGTCTTAAATATCACCTTGATTTCATCCAGGTACGAGACACTTGAAATGATAAGTGTGAATGGGGCCTTTGTTAAACTTTGTAGAGTTATATTTGGATGGACAACACCCTTTTCCAATTATTTCTCTATTCCAGATATTAAAAACAAAATCTCCTTTCTCAATCATTTTCTCCAACTATATTATCGATATTCACTTAGACCACTGCCTTTGTTTAATGGCATCTCATTCGATCAGTGCGTGTCTTTGTTCCTTTGTCTTTGTTCTGAATGCAGTCAACACTGTATTATTAATCGTCATCAAGTTGTCATTTAGTTTGTAGCATGTACTGAAAATCCACTGCACACAAAAGGGTTACTTTTATGGGTTTACGGTATTGGGAATGACACTGTCCGAACTTTGCTGGTCTCTGGCCTGCGACGTGTGGCTTAAGGGTCAAACGGTAACATGTTTACTCTTCAGCGATGTTCATTGACTCACGGCGTACTGTATTTGATGTCGTCTGCCTGCAGCCTCTCAAACAACACCGTCACCATGAGCCCTGTTTTCTGTTCTGCTGCATTAATTTGCTAAAGCTGATGGCGCGCTACACTTCGGCTTCACGTGAAAAAGCAAAATACAAAGTCTGTCTTGAATGTGAAGGCAGCAGTAGGCCTTTATTGTGAAACCTCGACAGGAAGTACTGGCAACAAGGTAAAAAACAAACAAAAAAACATTATGCAGGAGTTGGGAAGCTAAAGAAGGTACGTTTTGGCTCACGAGGAAAAAGACAAATACGGAGGGAAGATGGTTAGATGAAGGTGCACAGAAACTTCTTACAGTGTGGGCAAACCATAAACTTCATTCATGTAGCAAATAGGGCTGACCCGAATACCGTTGCCATGGCAATTGACATCAAAATCTGTATTTGAATGCTGCATTGATGGAGGGGAGACTATTCATCTATTCATCCCCGCCTCCAAAGTCTCAAAGGCCAAAATGATGACTAATTAAACGCCACAGCTATGGCTGTAATTTATTTAATGTGATTATTGAACATTTTGCAGCCGTTTTTGTCAGATTTTTGTCCTCGTCTTTAATCCCCCCCCCGCCCATGCTGTTCACAATACCAATTGTGTTATTACACACGTTACGCCCAGTACACTGTGACCTTTCACACATGCATCAACAATTACTCAGCAACCCATATATACACATAAACATAATTAGATCGACCAACTACTTACTATTAATACTTTTCAAAAGGCAAACTGTCTTGTCCTAAATCAGTGGTGCAAATGTGAATATACTGACCAATACTGCGCTGTGATGAGAATGCCAGAACTATTATAGGAAACTAAAACGTTCAACTGATCCACTTTCATCTACATACATGCATTAAAAAAAAAGAATAAAAAAAAGAAAATGATTAACTGTCTACAGCAAGATTCACATCTTTTCTCTCAGGCTGAAAATTATTAAATATAAAGCGCAGCTAGCAGCGTCCATCTATGCATACAGGCAGGAGGTAAGGTAAAACAATTCGCTTATAACAAATACACCTCTGCTGCTAAATTGATGCCCTTAACTGATCCTTTTAAATAACCATTCAAAAACCTATGTGCGGAACCCACAGCAGTATTTAAAAGACAGATGACAGCTTTCACAGCTTGCACTTATTATAACGCCTCGGTGTGTGCTACACGTGACTGAAACAATCATAATTTAGAACTGCTGCAGCTCCGATGTGAGCATAGCCTCGGTCACACACACACACCAGCCTTGCAATAAACATAAAAGAAAGGAGAGTGCAAGTCTAATCCACGTACACACACCTGTAGACCAGGTCAGCCTCCTGCGCCTTCTGACCTCGCCCCCCCTCTCCGTCTGCGTGACGTATACTGCAGGAATCGAGCCTTCAGTCACCAAAGAGGAAGGAGAAAAAGAAGAAGCAGCGGCAGCCCAGCAGAGTCAGACCGCTGAGAAACACAGCCCACTGCCTCCACAGGCTCTCCATTACAAACCGCCTGCCGTCTCAATTGTCTTCTTCTTTTTTTTTCCCCTCTCTCAAAGCTCTCTGCTCCTTCGGTTTCTCATTCCCTGACCTATACTGATCACGTCGCACACACACACACACATACACACACACACACACACACACACAACAGTGCAATGTATGGCTTTGCGAGGAAGGAAGGAGGGAGGGAGGGAGGTGAGGAAGAGACCACCGGGTAGGGAGTTAAGGTGTATTACCAGGAAAGAGAGCGTCACGCATTTCATTATCCTTATTAGCCAACCTAAACAAGCTTTCACCAGTTTCCTTTTTCATTGTGAACCCATAGCATTTTGGTGTCAAGCACAGAGTGGTGACCAGGAGCCATGGATTTATTCTTCCTACACAGTTACTAGAGCTCCACTTCTCACAGTGCATCTTGGTCCGGATGTGCACTAAAACGGTACAAACCCTGTTTTGTAAAATGCCAAAAAAAACAAAACACTTTCATCAGCCTTCTCTAATATGCTACTCAAAATGTCACAGTATTCCAGGACTGTCACCCTTCAGCGTCACTGTGCAAATAAAGATAACAGCAAATGGCTAACATGTGAAATTATGGAATTTAAATTCATATTCAGTGCTGTACGTGTTGATATAATGGGATTATTTTTTTGAACAAAGGGTAAGATCATAACACCGCTCATGCACACAGCGTGACCACCCCTCTCTGCTGCACTGAGTTGGTACAGCCCATGAGAAGCTGCTCAGTCACTGTTGCTAAGGCCCACCCTCTTGAATATAGGATATGACCAGAGAATGTACACGGTGTCCGTGTTGTGTGAAAACGAGAGCACTAACATGTGGACGGCCCAATGGCTAATCCTCCTTACTGTTAGTGTGCAGCTTCTCCACGGTCCAGATAGCAATAATACCGATAATAAACTTTATTTATACGGCACTTTTCAAAAAACAACGTTAGCAACGTGCCTTACAAGGTTGAACAAGGGTTAAAGCATTAAGGCAATTTAACGCAGCGTAAGGCAGCCTTCCTTAACTGTGACACTTCAATAAATGTAAAGACGTTAACAGAACGAAAATATATTTTTACAATAACTCATTTAAATTGAAAACTCAAGTTCTTTGTAAACATATGGGACATATATTCTGTCTCAGTCTATCTTTCCTTCCTAAGGAACCTGGAGGTTTGCGGAGCTGTAACGTTGCCACGGTTAACGTCGAACCCTGAAGAATTTCTATCAAAATATTGTCTGATTATTAACCATCTGTGATGTTACTCCTCGCTTGTATAGCACGCCATTTGCAATCTGATATTTCAGGACCTTCGGTTTTACGGTGATTTAATTTGCTTAATTTTAGAGACTAGCACATACAGGTGGAACAGAGTGCTAACCGTTCATGGTTTTTGATTTCTTTTAAATCAACGTGTGCAAAGTTTCACGTCTGCTGTAGGCACATGTATGCAGAAAAATGCTTAAAAAAAAACTCAGATCTTGTCAGCTACATGGCCTCAACACTGGTGCTGTTCCATTAAGATCAAAACAAACCAATTATAACGCCATTACATGCAGTTAAATAACCACAGCGGTATTTCAAAGGGGGTGCCAATCAATCTGCCTCGCCTCAACATGTCGGTGTTATTAATGTGCATTAATGCAGTCAGAGCGGACTGATTAGAAAATATGCATCCAATAATAATAAACGTTTATGATTAGGGCTGCACCTAACACTTTAATTGTCTATTAATCTGCCAGTTATTTTCTGGATTAATCCATTAGTCTTAAAGGCTATAAAATGCCAGAGAATAGTGAAGATTCCCATAATAATTAGGGCCGCAATTAAGGATTCTTTTAATTATCAATTAATCTGCTAATTATTATTATGATGATCGATTAATTGATTATTTCTTCAATAAAACATTAGAAATTGCTTTTGTAGTCCGAGCAACAATCTAAAAATATCCATTTTATTTTGTTTGTCCAAAACCTGAATATATTCAATTCACAATCAGGACAAACTGTGATTATTCACACTTAAAAGCTGCCTGGAGCCCATTGTTGTTGTTATTTGTGCGATTTTTGATAAAAAAAACAAAAAACAAAAAACAAAGATTAAAAATCAATTATCAGAATTTTTCCGGATAAATTTTCTGCCGGCATTTCAGCTCACTCTTAACAAATCTAAGGCCACTGACATTAATAGAAAACAACAGCAGTGCACAAAATGTAAAAAAATTAAAAACACCACAGAAAACGGTCAGAGGTGATGTATATACGATTTGTGGTAAACACGTTAAAACGCTGGTGTGGTCCTTTAAGAGTCCCTCCTGTTCAGTCCATTGTTTCCCACCATCTGCGTACACCCAGAGCCAGGATGTTTTTACACACACACACACACACACACACACACACACTTTAGTGTATAGAATACATA
>JAVQJF010026201.1:0-13203 GCA_036023855.1 Gadopsis marmoratus | reverse complement strand
CCTTGGTGTACTCAGGAGTTTGTACAGAGATCTTCAAGAGAGAGTGTGTGATGTTCCAGAGAACAGTCTACTGCTTTGTTCATCTGAGCATTCAGGAGTTTCTGGCTGCAGTCTACATGTTCCACTGTTACACCAACGGGAACATAAAGGTACTGAAGGATTTCTTGGGAAATAAACGGTTTTATTCATCCCTGAATGCCTTCCTGAAAGGAGCCGTGCAGAAATCCCTTGAAAGTAAAAATGGCCACCTGGACCTGTTGGTCCGCTTCCTTCATGGCCTCTCTCTGGAGTCCAACCAGAGACTCTTAGGAGGCCTGCTGGGTCAGACAGACAACAGTCCAGAAGCCATCCAGAGAGCCATCAACAAGCTGAAGAAGATGAACAGTGATGAGATCTCTTCTGACAGAAGCATCAACATCTTCCACTGTCTGATGGAGATGAACGACCACTCAGTCCATCAGGAGGTCCAAGAGTTCCTGAAGTCAGAGACCAGATCAGAGACAGAACTCTCTGTGATCCACTGCTCAGCTCTGGCCTACATGCTGCAGATGTCAGAGGTGGTTCTGGATGAGTTGGACCTGGAGAAGTACAACACATCATGGGAGGGACGACTGAGACTGATTCCAGCTGTGAGGAACTGCAGAAAGGCTGTGTAAGTCCAGATTGTAACACCCTTATACAACATTGTAGAGCTACTCTCACTATGTCATAGTTTCTGGCAGCAGGTACGAGTAGAGACAACCCAAATGCAGCCACCAAGGCTCCCGATGAAATCCAGATGAGACACCTAGACATAGACAAGACACTTCCATTTACACAGCCATCTCGTCTTCGTTGGTCAGATCACAAATCTAATTGTTTCTGTTTGGGTCCTCCAGTTCAGATAATGGTGGCAATGCACCTGAAGCTGTTTGGTAACTGAAATAACACCAGATGAAGAACGTCTGCATGTTAGCAGTTTAGTTACACCAATAACAGTTTACCAGCTAGAATACAACTATCCATAAACTAATACAAACATACAGATTAACATGTACAAGTACAAGCAGATTTTTCTTGAAGCTTTAACAAGACAGGGAGAGTGATGGCTAACGTCAGTGTAAGTTTAGCTGTCATTATCACAGAGAACAGACTGGAGTTCTTACTGACGTAGTTGCAGTTGAGAAGAAAACACATTGACATGTGTATTAAAGAGAAAAGAGATGTTTCTCAAACCTCCTTATTTTAATTAGTCTTAAATGCCTCTTGGATGCGTCTACACTTTTTTAGCATGAAGTGACTCAGTTTAAATGGGGTCCAAGACACGACTTTGAATATAATGAGTCTTAAGGTGCTTTCAGGCAGCAGAGGGAAGCTGCCTCTGAAGAGCCAATCAGCTAATGAGGGGCCGCTGTGCAGGCAGGTGGCTAATCAGATAGCAGTCAGGTGATCCAGATACGAGAACAACTCACTGTGGTTGTGTATCAGACAGATACCCAAAAACAGGTGTTCATGTAGTTACTGCCATCATGTAAAAAAACCTATCCTGGATTTGATCAAATGATTTGGATCTTTTTCTATTTAAGAGTATTGTCATTGTATTGGTAGTGTGCATTCTGTATTTAGTAATACATTTGTATTTGGTATGTTTTAAATTCACTGATTTCAAATGAATTCTGTACTCCCAGACTTCCTGAATGTTGGCTCTCAGAGACTCACTATGACGTTGTGGTCTCAGCTCTGAGGTCCAACCCCTCCCACCTGAGAGACCTGGATCTGAGAGGAAGCAAGCTGCAGGATTCAGGAGTGACGCTGCTGTGTGCTGGACTGGAGAGTCCAAACTGTAGACTGGAGTCTCTTTCGTCAGTTCACATACTGTCTTTTGCTCTTGTAGATCTTAAACTAACCAAAAGTTTAAACATGACACACAAACTATTAATGATAAATCAGGAATTCATCTTTTCATTTCACATTGTTTGGTTTAAAAATCTTCCTGTTTGTTAAACCGATCGGCCAACACAGATGGGGGTCAGTATCTGAAATAACCACCATTTGCCTCATACAGTGGGAAACATCTCTTTTAGATGGAGTTGGTTGTCGATGTTGGTGTGTAAAAATGTTATTCCACTCCTCTTCAATGGCTGATTGAATATCTTGAAAATTGGCGGGAACTGGCACATGGTCCTTAAGATCCTAAAAGATCCCTTTTCTGAAATGGCTTTTGTGATACAGTTTTGTTGGAGCAATGAACAGCCAATATTCTGGCAGCAGCTATAGTGAGAATGTCTGAAATAAGTCGACTGTATTATGTCTCAATGTGTGGTTCCTTTAATTCTTTTCATCTTAGCAAACACCTGTCAGAGGTGGAGATGCCTTGATTACCACGTCAAAATCTGAAAGAATTGTTGACATCTGGGATTGTTTTTGTAAAAATATGAACAAAACAAAAAGTCTTTAAAATTTCCCTTAGTATACGTTATATTTGCGTTGTGGTGTGAACAAAATTCAAATCACTTTTCTTTTTTCCCCCCATGTCATACCATAACATCTCTGATGTAGATATTATCGCTTTATCAACAGACTTGCTAATTGTGGACTGTCAGAGATCAGCTGTGGCTCTCTGGTCTCAGCTCTGAAGTCCAACCCCTCCTACCTGAGAGAGCTGGACCTGAGTAGAAACAGGCTGCAGGATTCAGGAGTGAATCTGCTGTCTGCTGGACTGGAGAGTCCACAATGGAGACTGAAGACTCTGAGGTCAGACACCACTTAATTAGCTATTTGATGATGTGCAAAGTGTAATTTAGCTTGATTCAAATATGATGCAGGTTTACACTAAGGCTGAATCCATCTATCTTCAGTGCTCTTTAGTTCTGCATGAAAAAATGCAGCCCTCTCAGTCATCTGAATGAGGCCAGTCCAGCGACACAGCAGGAGTGCCAACATGGAGGGCTCTGCCAAAAAGTCATAGTGCCTTTTGGTAAAGAAGGTTGAATCTGGCTCATCTGTTGCTGTAAAGCAACGTCATCCATCAAAACGCTGCATCGCACACATTCCTGGTGGATTACTTTGTACCATGAGTGCCGTTATCTGCTGTTTACCTTGTGATCGGCACGCTGAATGACAAACCCTGGTTCACAGCTAAACTCAGACAGCTAAGGTTGGAGAAGGAAGAAGCATTCAGGAGTGGGGACAGAGCCAGGTTCAGAGAGTCCAAGTACAGGTTTAACAAGACGGTGAGAGAAGCTAAGCAACTGTACTCTGGGGCGGCTGTGGCTGAGAGGACTGTGCGGTCGTCCATTAACCCCAGGGTTGGTGGTTCGATCCCAGCACCTGCTGTTCGCATGTCGAAGTGTCCCTGGGCAAGACACTGAACCCCAAGTTGCCCCCGGTGGAGGCCAGCATGGCAACTGTGTCCCCGTCGGTGTGTGAATGGGTGAATTAGACTACTGTTCAAAACTTAGATTACTGTTACAGCGCTGTGGGAACCGTTTCGGTTGAAAAGCGCTATATAAGAAAGAGTCCATTTACCATTACCATTTTAACCACACCCACGATCTTGTTCTTTCAGCATTGAAATTGAACATCTAATGATCTTTCCACAGAATCCTTTTTTATCTGACCATTATTTAATAACTTTTGAATTCTTAATACTGGACTACTGTACATTCCATTAGGTAAACATTCCTACACTAGATGTCTATCTGAAAGTGCAGTAGCTAAATTCAAGGAAGTGATTCCATTTAATTCAATGCCATATCTCAAAATAACAGAGGACTCCTGTGCTAATTAGTCCCTCCCAAATTGATCATCTTGTTGTTAGTGCTGCAGGCTCGCTGTGAATGACACTCGACTCTATTGCCCCAAGAAAACTGAGATAATAAATATAAGATAATAAAACAAAGGAGGTTAGCTCCATGGTATAACCCACAAATTAAAGCAAACATCACATAAACTTGAAAGGAATTGGTGCTCCGCCAATCTGGAAGAATCATGTTCCATGTGGCAAGATAGTCTAAAAATGTATAGGACGGCCCTCCGTAATGCCAGAGCAGACTACTACTCATCATTAATAGAGAAAAATAAGAACAACCCCATGTGTCTGTATAGCACTGTAGCCAGGCTGACTGACAGCCATAGCTCTATTGAGCCACGTATTCCTATAGATCTCAGTTGTATCGACTTCATGAGCTTCTTTAATGATAAAATTCTAACTATTAGAGACAATATTCAGCACCTCCTGCCCTCAGCTGCTACTGACTTATCTTCAAACACAGGAATCCTAGAAGCAACTGTAAAACCCGATATACATTTAGACTGTTTTTCTCTCAACCTTCATCAACTAACTTTGATGATGATGATTTCTTCATCTAAGCCATCCACGTGTCTCTTAGACCCCGTCCCAACCAGGCTGCTAAAAGAGGTTTTACCACCAGTTAGCACTTCCTTACTAGATTTTATCAATCTCTCTTTATTAAAAGTCGATGTGCAACAGCCATTTTAAAGTAGCTGTAATTAAACCTCTTCTTAAAAAGGCCACTCTTGATCCAGGGTTTTTTATCAAATTATAGACCTATGCCTAAGCCTCCGTTTCTCTCTAAGATCCTTGAGAAAGCAGTCGCCAATCAGTTGTTTGACTTCCTACACAACAATAAGTTGTCTGAGGATTTTCAGTCTGGATTTAGAGTGCATCTAGCGCAGAGACAGCACTGGTGAAAGTTACAATTGGCCTTGTAATTGCATCAGATGAGGGACTTGTCTCTGTGCTTGTCTTGTTAGATCTTAGTGCATTCGATACCATTGACCATCACATTCTGTTGCAGAGACTGGAACATTTAATTGGCATTAAAGGCACCACACTAAGCTGGTTTAAGTCCTATTTATCAGATCAATATCAGATTGTACATGTTAATGATGAATCATCCACGCACACCAAAGTCACGGAGTTCCATAAGGTTCTGTTCGTGGACCAATTCTATTCATTCTTCCTCTAGGCAATATAATTAGGAGGCATTCCATCAATTTTCATTGTTATGCAGGTGATACGCAATTATATTTATTGATCAAGCTTGATGAAACCAATGGATTTAGTTAAAAATGGTAAATGGACTTTACTTATACAGTGCATTGCACTATTATCAAGCTGCTCCATTAAGTCCCTTAAGACTCGTGTGTGTGTGTGTGTGTGTGTGTGTACTGACACAAAAATCCTCAGCAGATATACAGCTGCGTCTGCCTCATCCATCGTGATGTGCTGTAAATCTGAAGGAGGACTGTCCAAATCCTTTGTCTCAAGTCAGTCTTTTGTCTTCAGGTCTCCGTAGAGTAGAAGAGGTCTTGAGATAGGGATGAACTGACTCCGTTCATAGTGTGCTGGAGCAGCAGTAAATCTGTCTGCAGTGTTGGTGCGTGATCGGGCCAGGTCAGTGTTTCCCTCAGGAAGAAGGGGGTCTGATTTACAGGTTGACTCAAGATTGAAAATGTGAACCCACCTTAAGGTGGCTCATTTTGTGTGAGCTTGAATCTGACTCCTGGAACTGCTAAAGTTATTATAGTGTTAATATATTATTGTTTTTTGTCCTCAAAATAGTTGCTGAGATGTTGACTGACAGTACAACTGACTGCTGATGGGGATAAACTTCAAAGTTTCTTATAGCAAAAGTCTAAACCCATACTTCAGCCAGCCTTGATGTCTAAAACATTAAAACATTAATTGTCACCCGGTCCTAACAAGTGCTAGCCTGACATCGCCAGACCAATTCAACAAATGCGATTTGGTCTGGAACGTCAGTTTATCTCCGATTTCCAAGGGGCATTATCAACAGGCATAGACCAAAATGCCTCAGGACATAATTGGATGGACCTACAACCAATCAGAGTAATGTGTCATGTAGTTGATGTTGTCAAAGTAAAGCAAACACATCTTATAAACCAAAGCTTTGAGTGCAGTTGTTTCCTTTGTTTTTTTTTTTTTTTAGAGAAAATATACCATGCAGTTTGTTTAATGCTGATGTGATAGCAGATTCATAACTGGCCACATCAGTGGCAGCCATCAGCCATCATCTACAAAAATGCCTCAACAGCTCCTCTGTACAGTCATCATATCAAACCCGCCCCAAATTACATAAACGGTTGTGATTTGCTCAACCCGGCCCAGGTCGGCTGGAAATCTGTCTGAATGAGAGGGGGACCAGACACATCTGCCAGAGCAAATAAACATGGGTTTGTCTGCTTAGTTGTTTAGTCTGGTTCCCAGGCTAAACAGGTGCTTCACCTTTCTCAATTCTGCTCGCTTTGTGAGTGGATTTCACCATGTGAAATATTATGTAGGCAAAGCTCGTGAATATTGTGCATCTCTGGAAGCAATGTAGGATACTATCAAGTGACTGCTAAGATGTGCTGAAGGAAGCTGCAGAGTTTTTTTTAATTTCTGGTAGGTTGTTACTACAAGTTACCCCTTTAACATTACACATAGTAAATGGACTTCACTTGTATAGCACTTTTCAACCTTATCGGTTCCCAAAGTGCTTTTAATTGGTCTCATTCACCCACTGATGGGTTGCCTTGCCATGCAAAGTGCCTGAACTTAGGGTTCAGTGTCTTTCCCAAGGACACTTCAACATGTGGAGCCGGGGATTGAACCACCAAACCTGAGATTAAAGGACAACCCACTCTAGTCATTTGAGCCATTGTTTATAAAAATATGGATTAGTGTGGACCAACTCCCATTGTTTTCATAAGTTTAGTTTTTTTCTTTTTTAGAAGAGATATTCAAGTACATCACGTGTTAATACCAGCTGTACATTTGGTATATAAATGGAATGCGGTCCACATTCATTGGATTCTGTCACATTTTTCCAATGTTTGAAATTGATTCTACAAATAGCTAAATCTGCTCAAGCAAGGTCAGGTTTTTTTGTTGCTCCTAACAGCCAATATTTTGTGGTTTAATGCCTACAAATCGCAGCATTCTCCTGTAGAATTTCACTCTTGTTACTGTGGAAAGGTTTCTCCAACAGCAGTCAGGCAATTAAGAGACACGGGAACTTTTGCATATAACCCAGACCAATGAAATAATTTAAGGCTAGCAGTTCTTGAAGCCAGGGCAACCACTAACCTATTCAGTAGTAGAGAACTGCTGGAATAAGAATTAAAATTTATTTGAAAGGGTTAGCGTAAATGTAATTTGTTTTATCAAATATCCCACTGTTAATCAGAATTATTCTTTGACTGTGTCTGTTGATTAGAGTAAAATTTCAGCCTTATTGTATTGTGCCTTCACCAAAGATGTTCTCACTCTTCACGTAAATCTAAAGGCAGAGGTGATGTCTCAATATTGCTGTCTGCAGCTGTGATTAATGACGGCTGATGGCTGCTGTCAGTTTACAGCATTGTGTGTACCATTCTCTGTGAATGTCTGTTGATTTTATTGTTTGTGTGTCTTGTGTGTGCCCATTTTCAGGCTGCTTTTTGTGGACACGGAGTTCCGAACGTTGAGACTGAAGGCGGAGGACTGCTCTGGAAGGCAACACGTTCTCACTATTAAACTGAAGCCTAAGGTAAGATACACACTCTCCTGTGCACACACACACACACACACACACACACACACAGAGTTTACTGTAAGGACTGGATATTTTTCACACTGAAAATTATTCATCATCAAATGGAATACTCTACAACTTGATGTTGACCTACAGTCAATCCAAATCCAAGCAGTCCAACTTCACCACACGCATATGGCATGTTCAATTTGCTGATAGCAAATGATTTACGTCTGCACCCCTAAATCTAGGTCAAATTGAAGAGGACGTGGAGAGACATGATAGCCTGCCGCGACTGAGATGTAGCACAGATAAAATATCTCCACATATGCCTCAGCGTGATGGAAATCTCTTCTTCTGTGTATAGAAAACCAGTACACCCACACTCATCTGCATTGCTGCTGAAGTGCACACCACCTTTAGCTGCTGTAGGTAAAGGTAAATGTGGGTTGGTGAAATAGCAGGGTAATACAGGCCTTTTGAAATGTTTGCATGTCGCACATCTCCAAATTGTCAGATAAGAGGTGACAGAGTGTGTTCAATTATATTTTATTCCAGGAACACATCATGTTCTGGTTGATTTTAGAGTTGTAGATGCATCTAGACTATACCCTATAGTAGTTGGAGTGTACTAGAATAGTGTTTTACATGCTCAGAATCTGATAATTTAGAATTAATTCAATCACTGACATTAAAATTCTCCTTATGTTGTGGGAAACTCTATCTAATTGGCTCAGGGACCCCATTGTAAGAACTGCTACTCTGGCAAAAGAATATTAATACCAAAACTGCAGTGTAATCAGACATTATTGCCTTCTGGTAACCTTAAAGGAGAATTCCACTTTATTACAACTAGGCTCTAATTTTCATAGTCATTTCTATCACTTATGACAGTATTGTACTCACCAAAGTTATTTCTGAGGTCTGAGAACACAGCCACATTGCTGTCAGACTAGGGGTGTCCCCGACTAAGAAGTTACATAGTCGAAACGGATTGATCCTTTCGACAACTGACCGTAAAATCATGGATTTTTTGTTGGGGTTTTTTTGGCTACTGCTTTTAATAGTCACCACAGTCTGGGAAGATATGTGACGTATTGGTATTGAACTGCCCATGGAAAGGATGAGCATGTTCATTCTTGATTCAATGCTCTGTTTTCATGGTCTACGTTTCTCTTTTTAGAGTGCACCATGTAAAATTTCCGACCGCCGTCTCATCTCTCACCTGTCAAAAAAAAAGAACCAAAAAAGCTGCGGCAGTTAAAATAGAAAAGCTCTGTCAAAATGTAAGCATTCTCAATATTATATAATATATATATATATATATATATATTGTTAGGGCTATAATGAACAGAATGAAAATATATTTTTAGAATAATTTAAATTGAAAACTCAAGTTCTTTATCAACATATGGTACGTATATTCTTTCGGTCTCTTAGTTCACAGTCTCGCTTCCTTGCACAGATACAATGACAGGGTATTGAACTAAAAGGTGTGAAGGAATTGGGATGTTTGTGGAAATGTAACGTTGGTTTGGCGAAGGCTTGCAGTATAGGGATAAAACCTGGTGGCCACAGGAGGCCAACTACATGGAGTTTTTGGTGGCCACAAATAATTTGTTGTAGCCACGGGCCATATGGTTAATGTCGAACCCTGATCTTTATTTTGGACTGTTGGTGTGACCAATCAAGCGACATTTTCTTTTATGATTTCGAAAACGATTGCCAGTTGTAGCCTCTAAATACAGTACATCCATGGTAAACTGATGGCTGTTTATAACGGACATAGAGGGTAATCATTTTACTGTTCCCCGTTGTTTTCTGGGGTTTGTTTAAAACCTGTCCGATTGGTTCACTGCTCTGATTTCTTGGTCCTTTGGACTTCTTTTCAGTGCTGCCACCGCATTTCCACACCTCAGCTGTTAACTTGGAGAGTACAATGTTATTGTTAGTGATATAAATGATGGCCAAAACCAGAAAAAACAACCCAAATTGTATGACTTTTCCTTTTTTTTTTTTTTATAAAAAAAAGTTTAACTTTTTTTCTTTGTTGTATTTCAAGGGCCATGATGATGTATATTTTCTGTCTTGTGAGGTTGAATCAAAGTCAGGAAAAACTTCTTATGAGAAGATCACATCTTGAATTGCCAAGTTTCATAATGTCAAAATATCCATTTACAAGGTACAGGTTCTCTCTGAAACTCTTTTCTTAAAAAGTGCAGTCAGAATGGAGTGTCTAGTAGCTGGCAGGCGTGTAAGTAGTTCACAGTGGGGTTGTGTATTCTAGGCATAGTGTGTGTGTGGCATGGTGAGGTGGTGCTTACCTAAGCCCAGATGACATCCACCAGGGATGAGGGAGGGTGGTGGGACCCCACTCTGTGCCCACCTGGCCCTCCTCGCCCCTTTGGCACCGGGTAAAAAAATTGCTTGGAGTCCTCCCTGCATTCCAGCTGCTTCCACCGGATCCAGTGCAAGGTCATTCCTCACCAGGCACAGCTAGGGAGGAGGCAGCACTGGCACGGACACATGGAGGTTTGGATGGCAGGGGAGTGAGGGAGGAAGAGCTCAGGGAAAGGACAAAAAGTAACATGATGTATAAGGTGAACTGAGAGAGGAAATCCACACCTTCTTATTAAGGGCTTAAGGAAGTTTTGGCAACATATTACCAGCACTAATGCCAGGGTGTCATGTAAATTGCAAAATAAAAGACAGTAGACGGTAAAGAAGCACAGGCAAATAAATGCCAGTTTATAATAAAGGCAAGGCAAAAAACATGGAGGAGGGTTGGATTTACCTGTATTATGATAGGTCGCATGATAAATTCAGAATACTGTATTCTTGCACCTAATTACTATGTAAACATTCATTTAGTAGTAACTAAGTTACGTTATTTACCATTGCTATGTCTGTCAACCGTTCCGTTCTCACGTGGCACAAATGCCCGATTGCAGATTTACTATCAAATTTATCTACAAAAAAGCTAACTATTTTGCTGGCTGAAATGACAACAGTCACTGGCGGATTTTACTAGCTGCGGCTAGCTAGCTAATTAAGCTAATGTTAGCTCCACGCTTGACATACTCTAGATAGACTTTTAAAAGTTTCCAACTGGCTATTTTTAAAACAAATGCGTCAAAGGGAGTTGACAGTAATTGACAAAAAAAGCAAAACACGGTAAAAAGTGATTAGTGAATAAAAACAGTTTTTCTGTTAAAGAAGAGAAACGTAGAGCAGCAGAGAGGTGAGTATGACAAGACTCTGTCGATGTACTGGTGGAAATATACATTTTGTTAAATTATCAAGACCTTGCACTGGGGGACCTGCCATACAGTGTGCCTTACAATCTAACAATCAAAAAAATCGAGTGAGAGCAGGAGGAAGAGAACACACAGCAGCACAGTACAGTTCCACATACAGATGTAAAGCAACAGTAGCAGTAATGGTATTGATGTTAACACTAATAAAAATAATAGTAACAATGCAATTCTAAAGAGCAATAACAGTAATTGCAGCAGCGGCTCTTGAGCAGGAACATGGGGGCAGCAGGGGGCCCACATCCACAGATCCAGACTCCACAGATCCAGAGGCAGAAACACTCACAGACAACAGAAGGAGAGAGAGAGGAGAGCAGGGGGAAACAGTCGAGTTAGTAACGAGCATTAATGGGATGAGACTGTGTACAGATGGAGAGGAGAAGAGAGGAGCTCAATGCATCATGGGAAGTCTCCTGGCAGCCTAGGACTATAGCAGCATAACTAAGGGGGGGCTATATAAATAAAAACATACAGTAACTCGCTGACACTCAGGGTTACAAAGGTGCTAGGAGAGAAAAAGAACTTAAGACGCAGGTGTCGGGGAATCTTTTTATTGAAACCGTTTTCATTTCACATATTATAACAACAAATCAAAGGTGTAATGGCTTGCTTCCTATTCAATAGATCAGTTAGCTTTTATGTCTAAATGAGGTCTTAATTTAAGTGGCTTAACTGTTTGATCTTCTACACCCACAGCACCCTGCAGAGGCTCCTGAATGCTCAGCTGACCTGCCAGTCCCTCTGGCCATAGCCTGGACACCTCAGGTGTGTATATCTGTGCATCTCTGCAGTAAATTGTTGGTTAACATTTGAAATCCTGATAAATGTACTTTTCTGTCAGCAGTCGATAGAAACAACTTACAACAACAAAATTGAAAGCAGAAAAATTATCTTACAAATCAAAAACGTTTTTGTTTTATAAATGTGCGAAAGTGACATTTATAAAACTGAGCCGAGAATCTGTGCGAACATGGCAAATGATTAAAAGCCGTTACCACAAGAATTAACATTTAACATTGAATTAAGTACTAACAAACTTATTTCTGAGGTCACATTTGGGTTCATACAAGACTCCATTTTTAAAGTCTGACAAATATGACAATGGTCAGCAAGCATGTAACGGCCAAGCTACTGTATACTGGTTTTAACCATTAACCTTCATTTCATGCAGTTTGAGTCTGCATGCATTCTATCAGCATCTCATTTCAGGCAAAGTCCACCGTGATTAAACCCCTAAAAAGGCTACACAATAATGCACTGAAATTTTTCAATTAAAAACCACTAATGCCTTTAGGATGTCACGTCTTTTTTTTTTCTTTTACTTTTATTCATTTAATTTAACTTGCAGTGCTCCACTGATCTGCAATTCATCCAGTCACACTTGTTGCAAAGGTTCTTAGTTGTTTTTTGAAGCTGCTAAAAACTTTTAAGTACTACAGATATGCAGTACAGTGCTATGAGATAACATTGTTATAATATGGCGCTAAATAAATAAAATTGAATTGAATAGATACTGCTGTGGTAAGCAGGTTAAACCACACTGACCTCTGCAACAAAACAACATTCACACAGGAAGGGCGTAGGTTTGGTTTCAGAAGTGGGGTTGGACACAAAGCCAGGGGCTCTTTTAATATTAAAATAATAATAAAATCCCTGAAACTGTAAGTGTTGGTGGTGTTCGGGAGGCAGCCCAAAAATAGGACCATCATGTCCCCAATGACGTTTTATGTCAGTAAATAACAATTCCAGTTTCATTCATCATCAAATGCTGCATTTGGTTTAGGTCGGAGTGACACCTAATAGTCATCTGAAGGCCACACGTTTCCAGCTGTTATGTCAGGGGAATCGTCCTGTTATGCCAAGTCTGCCACGTTATTAATTTATTTGTCACACATATTTGATTTGATTTTGGGCTGCTTCTTTTGCTAAACCTCAAAGCCTGAAATGTGGACAGGAGGTTGATGTTGTGATGTGACACTTCGAGAGTCAAACTGTGATTAAGGGCTACACAAATACACTTGACTCATCCCATTGCTGCCTATTGCATAATGTGACGGAGCACTTCTCCACCTGCTGTATGAAGACATTTCTTTCTCAGCCCCTCAAATGGAGTCTGCTGTAATTGGCTTAAAACTGTTTTGATGTAAAACCAGCTGCGAGCTCTTTGGAGCTCTTTGCTGCTCTCGTTATTGTTTTTTGCCGTCTTGCTCCTTTCAATATGGCTCTCCTTTTCATCTCTGTCACTGCCTCTGAGTCTGTGACTGTCTCACTCGCGCACACACACACACACACACACACACACACACACACACACACACACACACACACACACACACACACACACACACACACACACACACACACACACA
>JAVQJF010026189.1:0-10477 GCA_036023855.1 Gadopsis marmoratus | reverse complement strand
CGTATTCTTTTATTCTTTTATTTATTTCTCTTTATATTTCCACATTTATTGTCGTATTCTTTTATTCTTTTATTTACATATTTATTCTTTATTGTGGCACTCCTATCATTCCATACTCTTGAAGCTCTCCATGTATCAAAATCTAAATTCCAGTTGTGGGCTGAATTTGTTGCAGGCTGTGCAGATATAATGTACTGCTATAGTTGTCGAAGCAAGCTCACAGAGTTGAAGCAATCAATTAGAGATTAGAGCAAGAGGTCATTAAGTAGCCAATGAATGCTGTGCAGAATGGTTTAGTGAGAGAGTCAGATGCTGTTGGGAAGATGACAATAAGGCAATCTATTTCTTATTAAATATGTACCCGTGTTTGCCAAACACAAACCCAGACATGGCACAGAGTATTCAGAAACTGCCCTGGCTGCAGTGATTTCAAATAAAAGACTTGATGACATATGGATCTTTTCTATTCAGCGTGCTATACAGGCTCCAGAAGCAACCAAAGAGAGAGCAGACTCTTATATTTGACCATTTTTGATCTTATGTCGTCCAGCAAGTTTGGTGCAGTGGGACAGTGACACCGTATCCTGAGATGCCATTAAAGTGTTTTTTCTCCTGTGTGGGTGAATCTTGGGCATGACTACAAGCAGATGATGAGAAATGGAAACACTGAAGCAACGTACCTTCTCCCCATAGCCCCGGTCTTTGGTCATCATCTCCCTAAGCGTCTGCAGTACTTTGATGCACAGACGCTCCTCGTTCTCCTCCAGCAGCTGCTTGGTGTGTTTGATCAGTCTGGTCAGGAGAAGAGGAAGAAAAGGTGAGGACATACAAACGGATCGATGAAAGCTGCCATACTCCAACCCCCTAACTCTACCACTGAACACACCTCAACTCCGATGAAAATCACAACACATTATTTTGGCTGATTCCCATCAACATATGTGGAGGATAAGGCCCCGACAGCACATTTATACGTCTTGGATTTAATTGGAAATGACAGATAATCACAAAGTGGGAAACTTCTCAACACCAGGGCAGACGGTTTTGAGCTCTCACAGACCTATAGAGAGGCCGATGATTTCCCAGAGCTGGTGTAGGTTGACACACATTTACACAAACTACTGTACTCCATAATGGCAGCCATAAGTAGTAGGATAATCCCTGCAAAAACAATGACAATGTTTCCCCCCAGTATCCTAAGCATATTACTTGTTAATTATGTCTTACATGTATTTGACATAGATGAGCCATTTGTTTCTTCTACAAAAAATAAATCGGAAATATATAACAATGAATGTGTTGCTTGAATACTCCTTTTGTCTCACTCATAGCAGGAAGCTCAATGTCCAGGACATCTAAATTGCATGCAAAACAGGAATATATTTGCACATAATTTTGTATTAAAGTTAAACCCAAAGAGCAAACAAAACCACACACACACACACACACACACACAAACATGGGCACTGCCTGCCCCAGTTCAGCCTCTTAGCACTTCCTCTGAGGTTGTCCCATCCTACATCAAACTGGCAGTATAATGCTGCATTCACGTGCCTCTCGGATGGTCCCATTTCCCGAGGTAGGAAGTGGTTCTTCCGATTTCGGTGCATTCATGAGCTTTTCAGTCGTAATGTGGAAATGCTACAGAGAAGGTGTGATGCTGAAACAGTTTGAAGCTTTATATTACAATCTCATTTTGTCCCAGACTTGTTGCTGCACCAGTACATTCCCTAAAACCACTAAAATATTGCTTTGTTATCAGGGTTAATGCTAATAAATGTTCTACCTAACCTAGGTAACGCTATGTGGCCAGCAACGGTTACAAATAACATGCGAGTAAAAAATGTACATGCAATACGTGAATTATTAAAAAGGTGTGTTACCATCAGCCAAACATTTACTTTCATCCTCCATGTTTCTGCATGATGTCAACCTTTGGGCAAGTGGCGTAACCAAGGTTTTCGCTGACTTTCCGAGTTGTTGTTGCAAATTTTCCCAGTTGAGAACACATTTTCTGGTTATTTCCACATCTCACAAAATGTAATATAAAACTCCACCAGTGGGCCATATTCTAATCTTAACCATGTATTATTTAAATTACCTGCTCAATAAATGGGTAAGAAGGTCCTGTAACCCAACTAACTTCACTCACAGAACACTGCTGGGGTCAGTGCAGTCCTGCCCAAGGAAACCCCTGCCTATCTCCAGCTAGTAGATTTCTCCACAGTAAAGATATGAATGAAAATGGATGACTATCTGGACAATTGGAAAAACTACAAAATAGGAAGGGATCTGGTATATTTAAAAAGGTATACTAAGGGTAAAATCTAAATAGTACATAAACAAGTGAATAAAATCCGTAAATGTTCTCTAAGCCTAGGACAAACCCGAGAACTTGATGGTTGGAGAGTTTGACTTACTTCGATATGAATCCTCCACTTTCACATTTCTTGCGAGCATCTGTGTTCTCCGGGAAGAGCAGTTCTGGACGATGCAGTACATCAACCAGCACTGAGAGCTCAGCTTGGACCAGCGGCCTCAGACGGTCCTCCAGCGCTGACACTATGTCCTGCAGAGCACAGGGGCATACAACAACAGCTTAGACATGATCAGTAACTGTAGTTTTACTACAAAACAACTAAAGATTATATTTATATACATTTAAAATTTAAGTGAACTAACTTCTCACATTCGCACATTGATGTTCATTTACTGTCGACGTAACAGCCTAAATAAAGTTATTATAAATTATAGCTTTATGACACATATGGATAACAAGGGGAGTCATGACTGAATCTACTGAAAGTGATAATGCAAAGCACATTTATATTATGTAATATGTAGAACATAGATCACATATTTTCATTGAAAAGAATTACAGTTTAAATTTTAGATAGAGAGATAGACATAGAGATAGTGATAGAGATAGAGCGATAGATAGATATACAATATAGAGATTCAGTCTGTTGTGCAGAGTCAAATGATTACTCCTAGGCCATGTCCGCCTCTGACTTAATACCTTTCAATATCTTTTGTACATGCATCTACATCAGTTATTTCAGCCAAGAACTCCAGCTGCGATCAACCTCAAAATATCTGCGAGATTGCTTTATGGAGTAACATAAGAGAAACAGTGACATATCCAGTACATTAGATACTTCACTTAAACAAAGACCACCATATGAATGATGCAACACCATGTCCCACTTGCGCTTCCTGTCACATCTGATGGTGATTGGTGTGAAAATATGTAAACAAGTGAAGTTGCATCATGAAGACTGCTGGTCTGGTGGTGAATTTAGTGCTGTGTGGGCTGCCTGAGTGGTAGAAGAAAAAGGCTATCAGGATGTGAAAAAAAACAATTTTCGTACCTGCATTGCTTTCTTTCTCGGAATGGGTTGGTGAATAACTCGAAAAAACCTATGACAATATTATGACTTGGTTGGTCTCGAAGTTGGAATTTATTTTATTAAAAATATTAGCCAAACCCCTAGAATAGTACAGATATACCACTGATGTGAACTAGATATGTGAGAGATTTCCAGTGAATACTGAGTCATGTGTTACAAGAAAATAGGGCTGGCCTATGACGAGAAACACCCTGAATGCAACCACTTCTATAGCAATTTGTTTGCTTTGAAGTTACCAAAATAATTGTGTTACTCTTGGAACATTAACACCTAACTACATTAATGGGGAGTCTTGATTGGCCTGACTTGATTTTACATCAATGCAAATTACAGTCAAGATGTAAAGGCAGACTGAGTTTACAGTAATCATTGACTTTTTCTGCAAGTACATGAATCGCACCAGGATTTACTGTATCCACAGTTTAGATTGTTTGCATTACGCCTTACCATCCAGTACCATTTATTAATAAATGCACTGTAGAATTTTTATAAGTGTCAGGCGAAGTGGTCTCCTCCTCCTCTTCTCCCACTTCTTCCTGAAACGTATCGTTGTAAAGTATGTGGCTCAGACACACCAGATGGCTGCTGGATAAGAGCTCAGCCTTCCAGGTGGAAAAGCTTTGGGATATATGATTTAACAGAATAGTTGGACTAAATAAACAAATGGCAAATGCATAAAAAAAAAAAAAAACAGTAAAAAAATCACAATTAACTGTCTGGTAAAGGAAAAGCCTGGACCCAATTAAACAATAAAATATTCCAAAAAGCATTATATCAGTAAAAAACTATTATATTTTGAAATTCACGCCCGTCTGGCCTTGTGTCAGTGTGGCTTTATGTGGGCTTATATTTTTTCTAAAAATGTCCCAAATACCATATCTGATTAGTACAATAAAATGAACGATGAATACAATGTTTCACTGTTCACTTCATTTTTGATGGGGGGAAAATTTGATTTTTAGGTGCTTCTCTTGAGAATTACGCCACAAAACCAAACTGATCAAATAAAATAATGTCTTATAATTGCAGTCAGCGATTATTAATTATTTATTTTTGTGGCTCTAAAAAACAGTGGCTAAACGTATAAGCATCGGGCTACTAGTTGGTCGTCTAGCTAATCAGTACAGACAAAACCAACAAGAACTGCATGTGCATGCTGTGCAGTTGATGGTTCACAGTAGTAGTAGTAGTATGTATTCCAATTCAGGCTCCTCTCTGCCAGATTGACTGTGGCACAAATAACCTTGTTACCACTTCTGAAGGATGACTTCATGTCCTGTACCACCTAAAAACTGCTTTGTATTCATTTTGTTTTGCTTTGACAATGCATTCCTGCTGGGATCACTGTTAGATGAGATGTCAGGTTGAATTATGAAATAAAGCAAAATGAATGGAATAAAATAATTAAATTAGTTATACAGAAACTTTTTTTCTTTTAAAGAAGTATGCCTTGCCACCAACCTGTAGCCTCTCAATGATGTTTCTGTAGTCTTTGGAGGTAGTCAGGACGGAGTCTCGTCTGGAAGTGTTCTTAGCAGATAGTCTCCAGCTGAGGATGCTCTTCTGCACAACATTATTGGACTTGACAAACAAGTTGTTCACCTGACTGTCCAAGTCCACTGGGATGGCAATGGCTCTGCTCTTAGCTGGGTAGACGTTAGGATGCAGATATTTTTCTATTGAATGCTTTCATGATATGACACAATGCCCCTTCTAAAATTAAATGATTGGTGGTTGGTGTTAGCCCAGTATCTTACCGACGTCTGAGAGTACTTTAATGCAAGCCTCCACTGAGGCTTTCTGAATAGGGTTAAGCCAGTTACAGTGGAATACCCTGAAAACTCCCTGAAGCAGTTGAACAAACACTGGCTGGCGAGTCTGTAAAACAGAGAGAGCAAATTATAAGAAAATACACAATGACAGAGTAAACAATAAAAGAGAAACACACACACAGCATAGAAAAACTGTGAATACAAACGTAATAACCAACAAAGTGACTATTGTATTCTCAGACTAGGTTGAACTCAAAACCCAATCTGTGCTAGAGAGTCAATGTGAGGATGCTATAGCATCTATGGTGGAAGGTTCTACAGCCTTGGGTCCAGTAGGCCAGCTATTTATGATCATATGAAGTCCCAACACATCCCACCAAACCAGTGTTTAGCAGAGAGTACAACTGATTTCTACCACCATGATGAAAGAGCAATTGATCAGCCTTCCACAGCTCTAAGAGTACAATAAATACCTCAGACATCTTTCCAAGAATGATGGCCTGTTGCGAGAGAAAGAGGGTCTTGATGTCATCACGTATTGATAAACCTCACCAAGCAAAAGCAAAGGCTTACATAAAAAACACCAATGTCTACTGGGGCCAACTTGGAACAAAACAACTCCACATAAGAAAACAGGGTGTCATGCTGGCAACTGTATGTAATACTACACCACACAGTTACTGTACAAGGGATTTGGCAGTCTATTGAGGGAATTGGTCATGGTTTATTGGGAAAGTTGTGGGCGACAGGACACCGCTACATCAAGGTCTAAGGAATGGAGTGACCACGTTATGCGAGGAAATCATCTGCACCATGTCTCAGCAAAACCTTGTGCAACACACCCACAGATCTGGGAACAACAGAGTCTGTGTTCTGACTAAGCTATGAAAATGTGAAAACACTTCTGAACAATTCAGAGACTGCTATATTGGGAGTAGATAAGTTGAAAGGCAAAATGTCAGGGAGAGATTTACCAGGGTAGAATCATAGTTTATAGTGTACAGTATACATATATATATATATATATATATATATAAATAAAGGGTATCCAGATTACCTGCAGGCTTGTGCTCTGGTCAGAGAAAGGTGAGCTAAAGAAACATGTGACAATGCTCATGACTGTCTCAGTTACATAACGCTCCAGCGTGGTGTCCGCATGCTTCCTGTCACTGGTGTTGTTGCACACCTAGGCAAGAACAGAAAAGATATCAGCATGACGCACAGCCACGGGATCACACATCCTGCATGTGGGCGGCAGGTAAGTGTACTGTATGTTCAATGCATGCTGTGTTCACATAATCGCCCAAACCTGTGACATAATATAAAGTACAATAGCGCACTCCATCGATTGATCACATTGTCCGATTACAGTCTCTCTCACTTTGAGATGTCAAATGCATTGTGTCTTACCCTACAAATGTCCACCAGGAAGTTCTCAAACAGCTTCCACATATGGTTGGAGGTATAAATTTCCTTCATCTCCACCTCAGTGTCGACATAGCAGTGGTTCAGGAAGTTGATATAGGCAATTTTCACCTATTGGGATTCAAACAAAGAAACTTAACAAGTTTGTTAGATCTCAAACACGTACTGTATACATACTATACCATACCGTTAGTTCCTCAGAATTTTATTAACAGGGTCAGAACCTACAAAACTGCAAGATTCAAATGCCATTGAATATACTATCATCTTCTTTTACTGTTATCTGGAACACCAGCCTCGTTTAAAATGTAGAAAGCCCATCTGTCTGAATTTGTAGGGACATGCATTTAACAAGGTGCTGGAAAGGTGTATTGGCCGTATTGGTCCATGCTGACTCAACAGCATCATGCAACACATGTAGACATTCATGCTCCTAGCCTTTGCTGCACCTGGAGTATGTGCAGTTCACTACCTTAAGCTGAAAGTTTGTTTAGCAATGAAACTGATCAATGTCTTGTGGCCTCCACACAGGAGGGCTCCATGCAACCTCCCCATGTCCGCGTGGGTTCGCTCTGGGTACTCCGGCTTCCTCCCACAATCGAAAGACATGCAGGTTAGGTTGACTGATCGTTCTAAATTGCCTGTAGGTGGGAGTGTGAGTGTTTGATTGACTGGTGACCAGTCCAGGGTGTAGCCCGTCTCTTGCCCAATATCAGCTGGACACACACAACCTTTAACTATAACCGTGTTTGATTATAAATACTAAATAAGACACATTTGACCTGAAAGCAAATAAATAAAAACTCATTATTCATACCTCAGGGATGCAGTCTTCATGGGTGACGACCCGTACAATATCATCCAGGGGCAGCAGGGAGTTGCACTTGATCTCAGTGTAGACGTTCTTGCCCTCAGTGCAGACAGCCAGCAGTTCCACCAGGTGGATGTGGTACATTAGAGGGCTGTTTTCATCCATGCGGTCCCGTTCTGAACGCATCATCTGGACTAGGGTCTGGAAGGAGGCACGGTCGTTGTAGAAGACCAAGACGTCCTCGCCAGAGTTCACCAGCTGATTGGGGGAAGAGTCACAATAGAGAGTGCAGTTGTTTCAATTATTGTCAGCATCATAAAAGCTCATATTAGCATTAGTACCACCACTCTTTGCATTGAAATTACCAACACCTTTATCTTTCTGCTTTAGTTTAAATCTCCTCTGTAGATATCACTAGCAGTACAAATTTTCTTTCCTCTATTATTGAGATCATAGAACTGACCTCAGCCATGACAATGTCCTGACACTTCTTGATGAACTTGTTCTCTGCCTTCACAATGGTCTGCAGGAACTTGAGATATTGAACATGTCGGCCATGAGTCTCAGTACAGTGAACAAAGTGCTGGACCACTCGCTCGTTGATCTCACTGCACAGCTGGAAGTTATTCATGAAGATGTGCTGCATGGTGACTGCCTCTAGTATCTGAGGGAATTGGAAAAAACAGGGGACAAAAATTGCTGTCTGTGAAAATCTATAACGACGTGTGAATTTAAGATTTGCTTCCCCAAAAGATACCAAACCGTATCCACTGTAGAACTGTATCAATCCCTAGGATTAAACCTGAGATGCCTGTACTACTCACCCCTGGGTTGAGAAACAAGTTGATATGCTTGTGCAGAAGAGCCTGATTCTGCTGATTCCCTGCACAGAAATTCTGCAGGAACTCGTGAGCCAGTTTCATGATCTCCTGCATTCGGACATCCTCGCCCTAATGCAGATAACACAGAGTCAGACTTCCTTTTTTATTTACATTACATTAATGGGGAACTGAAAATGTGTAAAAGCTCTGCAGAGCTTTAAAGCTTCCTATTTTTTCTGCATGCGATACAATACTTAGTTGCAGTGCTGCACCTTCTCATAGGGGATCTGTAGGAGCTCCAGCACTACACTGTGGGCTCCCATGTTCCTCAGCAGCCTCTGCTGCTGTTTCTTACTCTTCTTCCCTGAGCTTCCCTCCTGGACACACAGCTTACTGAGACGCAGCAGGATCTGTACACACACACAAGGAGGATTTTTAATTACATGCCACCAACGCAAAACATGAAAATATAAGATTTAAATACAAATGAGCAAACCTCTTTTACAACCCTGTAGTTGTAACTGCTGGTGCTTTCGGTCTTCTTCTTGTCTGAACTAAGTGAGTCTCCCTGTAAAACAAGGAGCAATAAGGAGAAGAAGTCTTTTAAGTTTTTATTGCATCACTCTAAAATAATAACCTTTTAATATACTTTCCTTCTTCATCAGTTCAACCTATGTTTTTTTCTTCTCATACTTCTGTACCTTCTTTTTGTTGTCAGACTCTGAAGATCCCTCTCCGTCCATCCCATCTTCTCCTTGCCTCTTATAAACCCACAATTCAGACTTCTCCACAATAGATCGCAGCTGGTCCAGATCCGACTTGATCTGTTTGTAGTTATCCACATCCTGGCTGGTCACCAGCAGCTGGACCTACATTTTTAATTTGAACAATGTAGATTCGCTTAAGTTAATATTGTCAGGAACCCTTACATTTCTATATAACAAGGTCTGCACTTGTGAACTTATGAGTGCTAGCTCAGATATTAAAATTAAGAATTAAAGAATGGTAAGGCCTACTTGTTTGAAGGCCATGAGGACCTCTTGCCTCTGGCTGAAGTGTCTGAAGAGCAGATGAAGTGCTCCTGACACGAGAGGAGGGTAATCATGCATGGTGAGGTGCAGGAGGACCCTTAGGAAGGTGCGGCCACCGTGGTCATCCAGGTCTAGTGGAGTGTTCTCCTCGCTAAAAGGTCATTGGAACAGAAATTGCATAAACTTTGTCTTGCTTTATCTTTCTTCAGAATAGTTTAGGAAAGACTAACAAGCTACGGATTACCTTCCTCCAAAAATGCCCTCTGCCTGTTCTTCAATGTTCTCAAAGTCAAGATTACCTGGCGTTATAAAGAACAATATTATATAAGAAATCAATTGTTAAATAATGATTACATTGACTTAACTATAATAGGGCTTTTTTCACAGCAGATATTTTAACTTGTCACAGCAGGATAAGGATGTATACTAGAATAGCAAGAATTTCCAAGCAATCCTACGTAAAATAATTACAAATGATGGAGAGTGAACGTGAAACAAAAGCAACTCAGGACCTAGGACGTCATGGTACAGTAAAACACAGGAGCTCACATTTGTACTGTAGAAAACATATTTAACACTAATATTTAATAATTACAATTAAACTGGAAAATATTTGTGATTAAAGGGAAACTCCAGCATAAGTGTCTGACAACATCATGAAAAGGATCCCTACAGAGACAGACCGTTTTGTTAAAGATCCTTTCATCTTCCTGCAACAACTCAACCTCTCACAAGATTTCAGAGGGAGACTTTCCATTTCTGGTTAAACAAAAAGGAGCTCACTCTGTAACAAAATGGTCCGTCTGACAACATTATGGAAAGGATCTCTACAGACACTTCGAATAACAATCTGAGCCTGTCAGTAGCAACACAAGCACTTTTAGTGGGCGTACTTTTCACAGGCACAATTGGCCAAAGGATTACATTGCATCCTATTTGTGCATGCTGGCGGAAGCGATCTAGTGGACCAATTCTAAAACATTTCATAAGTATTAGTCATTTCAAATCCAAACTGTATAAAAAATAGGGCCCAGGTTTAAGTAGTTAAGAGTTCCCCTTTAACAATTTTCATTCGGTGGTAGTTGGTACTGGTAATGGTAAATGGACTCTTTCTTATATAGCGCTTTTCAACCGAAACGGTTCCCAAAGCGCTGTAACAGTAATCTAAGTTAGAACAGTAGTCTAATTCACCCATTCACACACCGAC
>JAVQJF010026186.1:0-53955 GCA_036023855.1 Gadopsis marmoratus | reverse complement strand
CCCCCCCCCCCCCCCCCCCCCCCCCCCCCCCCAGAACACACCGAGCATGCGGTGTAGTAGCTGCCCTGCCTCCGCGGGACAGCTGTCGTAGCCCAACATTCATCCGTCTCTTGCTCCATCGGTTTGCCCATTCCCTGCGAAAAATGCCCCCACTCCTTCACAGCGCAGACGCTGGCCTGTTCGCTGTAGCCTCCGACATCCAACACAAATACAGATGCCACGTGTGGTTTGCTCGTGTTGAATCCAGTTGCCTTTGCACCGTTTGCATGTTTTTGGAGGCAAACAGTGGCCCGTGGACGTCATTTTGAATCAACGTTATGCATCCGGAGCAGTGTTGCCCCCAAAAATGACTAAGAAATGAATAAAGGGGAGCAATCTGTAGTCCATACTAATGAATGATTCATGAATGGGCTATTGGAGCCCGATGGGATAACACATCATCTTACAGCTAGGCCCCTCCACAGTGATATGGCAAATAAATGATTCATAAAGGGCTTATAAGCGTACATTCCTAAACATTGGCCTGGGCATCTTGACGGCAGAGCAGAGTGCCACGCAGGTGCACCAGGGCATGTGTGAATGCCTGCACTGTGGGGTCACTGGATCAGTAGCTTACTGTGTCTCTGCTCCCCTTTAAGGATGCCTCGTGACAGATGTTTACTGGATGTCCCAGTCAGCCACACTGCGAGCCAGACAAGCCATGCTAGAGAATAATGAGCTGCAGCCCATAATAACAGCCTCTGTGCTGCGGTTTTGTGGAGGTGTTAGAATCAGTTGTTAACTTTGTTTCAAATGGGATTTTAATTGGGTTAAATTTTAACCAGCTGGAAATTTGCCTGGCTGATGTTTATTGGAATGCCTTGTAAGATGGGATTTTCAAATAAGAATGAGGTGATTTTATTGCCGCAATTAATGATCTGCACAGCACACAGTTATTGACCTGACAGGGCTTGGTTTGACTTGTGTTTTGGAGCTTTTGTTAGCCTGTTCGACGGGGTGTTTTGGGCCTTTCGGCATGCATTGGGTACTTGTTGGAAGATTAACGTTAGGCAACGTTAAACTGGTGGGGGGCTGTTATAGTGAGCTGTGCCTGTCACTGTCCTCTCCTTCTCTAACGTGCAGACAGCAGCGGAAACCAGACGGAAGGCCATGCATTGATTGAGTCAAAGCGAGCCTATAAGGGGTCCAAATTGAGTTGACATGTTGATGTGGGAGTCATTATAATGTGTGACGGCACACATGATACTGTGTGTGTTGTCACACTGTTGGGCCTGAGGCCACATGACGTGTGGAGAACAGAGGGCCTCCTCCTTGCTTTGGCCGCCTGGCCTTGTTTGAAAATCGAAAAATGCGGAAACTAACGATCAGCAATCACATCAAACCGTGCCTTCATTCTGTGATGGTCTCAACAGCATTTTGCCGTTCACATCTCCTCCTGGTCAGTCTCATAGCTTTCACTCCTCTCAGTTGAAAATGGGTGAGAAATTGAGCCCAATGACACATTTCAACACCATGGCTCTGTTCCACAGTAGCAAGGACAGCGCTGGAAGGTTTTTCTGAAAATGTGTTTCAAATGCTATCCGAGCGTTATGTTGCAGCAATAAAAACCAGCAGCTTGTGTACATAGTCTCTTATCTTCCCCTGCCCATGTGTACTCTGTGGCTTCTCCTCTGCTTCAGCCTTAGGCACATGTGTTGGGCCTCTATTACCACGTCTGACCAATGGGAGGGAGTCTCAACGATACAGAATGAACTGGCCCTCATCAGTTATCCTAGTTTCTTACCAGTGGACACGTTATTCATACATGAGCATCATGTTTCGGAACCATATTTTACACCTAGTGTAATCACTATAAAGCAGAATAGAACAACCAGGATACAACGCTGCGACATTGCTGATGTTTATTTGTACGACTGATTGTTTATTAGTAATTAGGTATTGCCTGGTAGCTTGTACTACAAGTTCTGACATTGGCAATGGCAGAATACAGGCAAGAACATCTCGTTATGCATGCAGAAAGGGCTTTCCCTGCCTATATGGGTCCCCGCTGTGTTTTGTGTCTGGAGCGCTGCAGCTTTCCCTGCACATTGTATCGCTACAGCACGGAAGCACCGTGGCCCTGGCCCAGTCTCTGTAGAAGCACGTCGTATGAACTGTATGTTAAAGCACACTGTGTTTAAGTCACGGCACCGTATGCAGAGGCCTGCTGCGTCGACCCCAGCCCTGCATTTGGGCTGTGACATGCTGGCTCTGGCCCAGCGGAGGCAGTCTTTCTCTGTGCCTCTGCCGCTGCTGAGTTCTGTAATTAAAGGCAGAGGTAAGTCCAGGGGAGAAGGCTGGGCTCTGATTGCTTTTCATGGCCGCGAGGAGAGAGCTGCAGCGTGTCCTGAGGGACTGAGGCGCTGCTGAGCTCTTTGCTGCCTGCTCTGCCCCCCCAGACGGGAGCTGTTCCAGGAAGACGCACACATTTGTAGTCACACGCCACTGGCATACACACACACACACGGGCACACACACACAGAGGCAAAAATTACATCTGTAGCTGACAGGCAAACTGTGCAAATCTACTTTAAAGAATGCCCCGTTTTAGAAAATATGTGTCAGTATGAGGCGCGAGGCACTGAGGCAAAACTGTTACAGCGCAGTGATGTAATGAATTAAAAACAGCGCAATCAGAACAACATTAGGGATCTCTCCCTCGATTGGATGCTGCACAGTTGATGTGTGATTGGGCTGAGTGTCGACGTGAGCAGAGGCTGCCTGTGGTTGTCTTGGACCAACGCTCTGCAGGGGGAGCTGCCCCCCCCGCCCCACAGCAGCAGCCAAACCGACAAGGGCTGCTCTGCACTCTGAGGGCCTGGCAAACATGGACATGCTCACATAGAATCTGGGTGGGCCCCAGCACTTTTGGGGGGGGGGGAAATGGCCTCTGCGCTCTCCTCTCCTCTTTCTCTGCATTCATTCATGACAGCTGGCTGGTTAAAGTACACTGAGGGTTTGAACCATCACATGTGCAATCAGAGAGCTTCCCATGAAAGGTAGAAGCAAGAGCACTTTGAGGAGGTTTAAAAAAGAGGGAGAGGAAACCTTTCGGGATGCTATTGGAATGCCAAGTCCAACCACGTTTTTGCACCGTGTTCATGAATTAGTTCTGCCAGGATAATTAAAGTAATGCATCAGGATTTCTGCCATTAACAAATAAAAGTCCAATTAAGCTGTGGTCTATTAAACCACTTTCCACTGCCTACTCGATCTCAATATGTAGGCTGGTGGCCACTGGGACCATGAGCGTGCGGGCTTGACGTTCATACCTCATTTCCTGCTTCCACATCAGACTGTTATATTGCAGATGGATAGATAATGTGAAATTTCCCCAGTTCTGCTCACACTCTCCCGGGCCCCCTTGTATTTCAACTCATGGGATTCTTGAAACAGACAGTGAGACGTGATGCTGGGAAATTTGAGAAGGAGCCGAAAGAGGTGGGGATTTAATGCAGTGGACACAGGTGCACTGACATGAATGGTGTGAATGCAACATATTCACAACATGACTCGGGAGGGAGAAAGCTATATGACGGGGCTAGATTTTAATTGGTTTCACACAGTGTGCTCCCATGTATTGTTCCCTTTGTAATGGCACACACAGCGACAATAACAGCTCTGTTTTTTTTTGTTATATAATAACACCAATAGATTCGTCGCCCCTTGTCTAATTGTCTAATTTGAACTTTTTTAAAAAATTTTTATTAATCCTCATGTTGGAGCCAGAGGAGCCACATATCCACGTTACGCTGGACAGGGTCCTGAATGCTGGAATAATAAATGACAAAAGGGGTCGATGATGAGGAGAGGAGCTGGGGGATGGACATGGTGGGAAGATTAGAGGAAGGGCTGGACAGACAGACGGAGGGAGAGGGGACAGAAAAAAGGAAGAGACATAGTTACTGCTGGTGGTGGGGGTTCAGGGTGCTTCCTCCCAGCACAGCCAGTTGGAACAAACAAATGGTCGTGAGACAGACAGTGTTGTTTCTAATGGGAGAGCAGCTTACTGTGCCCTGAATGTTTCCCTGCACCTTTCATTTTCTAAATGCTGTTTTGTCTGTTCACCACTTAACAAGCCACCAATGCCTCAGAAAGGAACCACGCTTTATTTGCTGCTGTACATAATTACCAGCCATTCAAGACAGGCTTGTTTGCTACTCTAAACGATGTTGTGAATTTATGTACAAATAAGAGACAGGCTGTATTTTGCTGTAGATCTTTTCACGGCGTACAAGTTGAGCGTTTGAAATCCACGGCGTTGCTAGCGGTCGGCCCAAGATTGCAATTCATTTCATTTTAATTGTGCCGCTGTTTGTGGAGACTGAGCCATTTGTGCCCTAATCCAACATTAGCGATAATTGAATCGAATAGCTATTTTATCATACGTTGCGGCTGATGCGGAGAGCAGAAGGACAAAAGCCTGTTGAGCAGATGCAATAGTCTTCCTGTCAGATGCAGTCAGCTGACGAGTGGCGCTTTACTTTCCATTTACTACAGCACGCCAGGGGCAAAACATAATCCATGCGCGACGCATCTAAGCAGAAGTCAAATGAGAAATGTTTTTGAATATCTTAACACAGAGAATGTGAATTGAATTGCATACATGAATTTCAAGTCGGATTTGACCCTGATCTGTTGGATGATGTTGCTGATGATACAACAGCATGACTGCTATTCTACTACGGGTAATAATTATAATCATTCACAGCTAGTGGTCCTTGTCACAGGAGTGGGGCACAATGGAAATAATAATTAGGACTTCTCATTTCAAAGCGCTGCAGAAGAGTGTATGAAGTGTGCACTGTGGCTCTTTGACTTATAGGATGTACAGCTGTGTGTATACTTGTTTTCCTGTGTGTATTAGCTCCAGCATGCCCCAGTAACCATTTCTGCTGACTCTGGGTTTTCTGCAGCTTTGTGACTCCTCTTATTTCTCTCACACACACACACACACACACACACTCAGAGAAGAAATATGTTTTACATTACGACAGTGACCCAGTCTTTGCTGTCATAAACCAGCAGCTAATTGTAGCATAAAAAAGACATGAAGGGCCGGGATGCCTGCTTCGCCTTGAATCTGGGCTCGCCCCTGACAGCAGCACTCAGTGACGTACTGAAGCTCTGTCATGCGCAAATAGACATTTTTCAACTCAGCGCTCTTCTAACCCATTTCCCCAAGTCATTATTCAGCGACACTGTCAGAATGCAGCCCACATATATCACAGTTGAGCCAGTAAAATGCGCTCCAGAAGGACTCAAATATGCACCTCAGCGTAGCCGATAAAAGAGCTAATTCATCATTTAATCACACAAAGCCTCAGAGATTCTTTGTAATACCATGTATAGTGTTGGAATTCAGGAGATCTGGATTTGCTGAATAATTTTCAGGCGGTCTGTGTAATACTGATATTGGTAGTGAAGTACAACATTTATTTTTCAATATATGTTAATATATGTTAAGTGATGCTCTACAATGCCACGACAGTATAGGTTATCCTATTTTGGTTAGGGTTTTTTTTAATGTTTACATTTTGAGTGCTGACTCAGCTGTCAGTTATTGAAAGCTGGCACAGAGATCATTGGTGTTGTTTACTTAACTTATAATGTTGTATTTCCCCGATTAGAATCATACTTTAGCTCATCTTAGATTGTATTTCAGTGAAGTTGAGTTCTTGTTTGCTCTCTTTGTGTCAAGACTAGGGCTGAAATTATTTGTCAGTTAATCAGTTGACTTAAAAACATTTTTTTTTCAAGAAAAATGACCAAACATTTCCCAATTTCAGCACCTAAATCGTGAAGATCTGCTGCTTTTCTTGTTTTATTTGCTAGTAAACAGAATGTCTTAAAGGTTTTCAACCATTAGTCAGACAAAACAAGCAATCTGAAGACGTTACCTTGGGCTCTGTGAAATTTGGATGGACATTTTCCCTCTGTTATTCAGAAAATATCAGATTAATCAACGATGAAACTATCATTAACTTAAACACCCAATCAAGACACACCTAAACACTGCTGAATTTGAGAATTTTGACCTCTTTTGAAATAGATAAACTGGTTTTGTAGAAAACACTTTTGATATTTTTCACTTTTGAAGTGAAAAAGCAAAAGCAGAATTTTTAAATTAGAAATTTAATTTGGTATTGGCACCAAACCTCAGGTCAAAACACGGCTTAACATGTGATGCCTATGAATATGCAGCTGAAAGTACATGCTTGGCCCTCATCCATAGTGTCCAGTAATCTCACTCCCAGTGTGAGCATTTCTTTTGCTGCCTCTATTACTGTTCTGATACCGCGGCGTTTCTGCCACTATGGGCTAAATACTTTGGGAGCATCACAGCAAGTATTTTCCTTTTATATTCAAATTATGCGGCGTATAAATTGCTCCTTTGAAATCTGTATCTTGAGATGTGTATATGTCCTCGTGTATGAGCGTGCCTTTTTTGCCTTTTGTGTGCACTATTTGGGATTTGCTTATGGTTTATTTATGCAGGCAATTCCATTGAGAGAAAGTCTTTGTCAGGGGAGAGCTAGTGTACAGTCTGCGTGCATGCTTTATAGCCATATGATCTAATAGGTTTAAAACTCACTCTCAAGGACGAATGATGCTGCAGTGTTTTGGCTCCAGTGATGAGACCTCTGGAGAGGTGGGGTAAGGTACCTATGTGCATAGTGTGTGTGTGTGTGTGTGTGTATGACTTATCTGTTTTAGTGTCAGCCTGTGTTTTCAGAAGCCCTCTTTGCTGACTGTTAATCCCGAGGTGCAGCGCGTCTACCTGGACTTAGTAACCTAACAGAAAATTAGCAATAACAAACACCCGTCTGTCTTTCTCTCTCTTACACGCTTACAAATCTGCCTACAACTATAGCGACTCCACAGTGAGTGCAGTGACAGCCTGCCAAGCAATTGAAAATATGAATGTGTACGTACGCATGTGCACATGCTTATTTGGCCCCCTGAGCTTTTATGTGGGCACTGAAGTTTGTTTTTGTGTGCGCACGAGTCAGCCCGCATTCATGTAATAAAATTATTTATGGTATTTTTTTCATCTTACACCGTATAAGAAGGATAATGAGCGAACGCTGTTATTTGGATAACACTGAGTTGGCTGCAGGGAACACATATTCAGAGGACAAAGGCTCCATTGTCGAGAGAAAAGTCAAACATTTTGTAACAATTTACACTTTGACTCCATCTCTGGGGGCTTTAGGAAATGTTAATTTAAGTTTCCATTATGAAATGTATTTAAATCAGACAAAGAATTAATTCCATTATTCTTGGAGGCAGCTGGGGCTTCTGTATCCGTTGAGACGGTTTCTGCTCCCTCTTGGGACCTGTGGGTTTTCCCATCACTTTTAAAATCAATTACCTTTCTACCTCCCTCGCCTCTCCAACTCTCTCTAAGTACTCTCCTCGTATTCTTCATTAGAAAATCCGCCACTTCACCTATAGCTCACTATGAACACCTCAACTGGAACTCTGTGTTTTTAAGTGTTTGTGGCACATTTGAGTGCCTTTCACTGATTTATGAATGTGTCTTATGTAGACTATAGCTGTTGGCCAGCGCAGATTATTGCCGGCCTGTGTTTTTTTTTGCAGTATCGAGACAATGTCGCTGCCTCAGATATAAATAGGAAGACAATCTGTGGCAGGGTAAGACCTGTTAGCCCTATGTGACACTAAAGCCACAACAAAGACACTGCTGTACTGCTGCTGAGGAGCGGCTGCAGCCCTTGGGAGGGATCATGTTATTCTCCCTTGTGCGCCATCTCACAAACATCTCACCGCACTAACTGAGGGGAATGAGCATGGATGGGCTTGACGGCTGCTTCCTATTTTAGTCATCGGCAGGTAGGCGGATGAGTTGAACTGTGGAGGATCTCTGTGCAGCGAAGTCTTCGTCTAATTAGTTTGTCTAATTATGTCTTTGTGCTGGAAATTTCTCAAATTAGTGGTATCGTGCAGAATGTGAGCATGCTCATTATGGTTGTCATGAGAATTGTTGCGGTGGTTGGAGAAGAGAAGCGAAAGGAGGAGAGGGAGAGAAGGAGTGTCATTGGAACCAAAAGCTCTCCATGGTCCAAATCCTTTATCAAATACAAGTATCTTGTAATGGGAGATGCAGCACCCAGCTCTGTCCCAGGAATTCACAGAGAAAATGTTACTTTTCCTGTGAAACACTCAACACCCCCCCTCCCCCTCCTGTGCAGGAGGGTGCACCTATTTGTGGCAGACCACAAAAAGGTCCCCTTTGATTTTCCCTCCTTGTGCATCAGCTGAAAGAATGTCACAGCATCAGGGATGTAAGTGTCTGACATGGAGAGACTTTTGATTTTCCCTCCTTGCGAGGTGCCGCAGCATCAGGGATGAAGACCCACCTCCTCCTCCTCCTCTCCATCACCCACGACTCTGAGATTCTTCTCCTGGTCGCCAAGTGAGAACAAGCCTCCTGGATCACTTGCCTGCGACCCAACCATTTCCCTCCGTCCTCTTTCTTTCCCTTCCTTCCTAATTTTCCTCGTTGCTTCCTTACCATCCCTCTCTCGTTCTTCCTTTCCCTCTTTCTCTCTCCCTCTCCTTCCCCCCACTCCTGGGCCTACAGTAATTGGTATTCCGAGTGGCAGCTGGGATCCATACAAACACAGCAGACAGAGGGAGAGGGTGAGTGAGGCAGAGTGTGTGTGTGTGTGTGTGTGTGTGTGTGTGTGTGTGTGTGAGGTGGAGAGAGAGGGAGAGAGAGACATGGAGGCAGAGAGAAAGAGAAGTCAATACGCTGGTTCATTAGAGCACTGAGTCACAGTGGCCGCTGCCTCGTTTGTTTGTGTTTGTCCAATACTCTGTCTTAAGCAGAGCCCACCGCCTCTGTCCGCTCACACTGGCAAACCTGACAGCAACACACCCCAGGCTGCCTGACCGCCTGTGATATGGGCTTTTCTGTGCCTGCGAGTATTTGGACATACTGGCTTATGAAATAATTACCAAATCAATAACTTTGAATTAAGCAAAGCGAGGCCTTTTTCTCGTGGTGCTCACCAGCACCAAGTGTGAGTTCATGCCTAGAACGGGGCCGGTATGGAAATGAGCATGTTATACATTTGCTCGCCTGTGTGTTTTTCCGTAATCATGCTGCGAGTGAGTTACATTTTCCATGACTAATTATATGTCAGTAATATGTGATATTTTTGATTGGATTAACCGAGGTGTTGATGGCACGCGGCAACGAAAAATAGCAGGTCTGATTATGGCGGCGGATGCAACGAAGACAGGCCAGTTCTCTGAAATAGAATTTGGAGACTAGAGAGGGGCTCCATTAGGAAACCAGGATTCCGCAGTTATTGAAAATATGAAAGTGGATGTTGCAAAAAAACAAGAGGGGGGGGAGTGTTCTCCGGTCATGGCGAGCTGAGAGCAGACCACTTGTCAGGATATTGAAAGGGAGAGAGAGAGAGAGAGAGAACGACAGAGGCGGGTTAGGAGAAAGTACTGAAATGACTTGTTCTTCTCCCCTTTGAGGCCTGTTTATTTTGGAGGGAACAGTAATATGACGGTGGCTGTGTGGTTGTCTGGCCGGGGCTGCTGGCTCCCAGGGCCCTCGTGGTGCACAGTGACCTCTCATTACCACTGCTTGAGGGAGCGTGAAACGGTGGAGATCACTCCAAAGGGCAGCTGTGTAGATGCGCCTAACCTTTTAAACCATCGGAATACGTCAACCATACAAATAACTCATTAACCTTATCCATTTAAATGAAAAGCTCCTACTTTTATCCCACAGCCCCTTCTCCTCTCCAGTATTAGATTTGTTTAATTGGCCATTGGACATGATGAAAATGGCAAGTCCCTTTGCAGTGTGGTGTGGTCAAGGCGAGCCATGCAGCAGGGCAATGGGGATTTGCCCCCCTTTGGCCCCAATACTTAACGAAGCTGGTTTAAGACTTGGGGGGGGAGGGAGAAGGGACATGTAGGGTTGGGGAAGTGATGGTAGTATGTTAGCACGTGTGTGCGTCTGTTGTTTAGGAAGTCGCCTCCAGCTCTGTCCGGTAGCACAGGAGGGCATTGATTGGAGGAGCTCAATAGCTCGGGCCTTTTAATCACCTCGCTCAGAGGCTGCATTGTCCCACAGGCCCGGAGAATAAGCTGATACCCCTGTGCATATATGCACGCAGCCACCGGCTCCCAGGCTTCTGCAGCCCCTCACAGACCCACACAGCCACTAATCAATTGGCCTGATTACCAAGAGGGAGGCAGAGAGGGCTTTGTTCTTATTTGTCCACATTAAAGCCCATCGCCCTTTCCAAACATCTTGCCAACTTCCCCTTCGTTTAGACACAACATGTTATTGTTTAAAGGCCACGGCCGAGATGCTTCTGCTGGTCTGATGGCAAATTTGACCCGCTGCGCCTAGGGTCGGACGTGATGCCGTGGAAAGAGTGAATGCGTGTTTAGAATAACGTGCTGTCCTGACCCGGTTGTAAAGAAAACATCAGGCTTCTAAAAATGGCATTTCTCTCACTCTCACTCTTTGCTTTACACTCTTCTCTCTCTCTCTCTCTCCCTCCCTCAATCTGTCTCTCTGCCTTCTTGGCTGTCATATCTCTTTATACTGTTTAGAAATGCTGTACATTGTGTTACAGGGTTGTGACTGATAGCCTGCCAATTTCAGCTGTGGCACATCAGAGAGGCTAACCCCCTCCTACCAAACACAGAGAGACACACATTAAAGCCGTGACAGCGTGCTCCCTTTTCTGCTCTCAGTGATTCCATGCAGCCTGATTAAGTGTTTCACAGGAAAGCTGGGTTTTTATTTATTACTGGTAAAGGCCACTGACCTTTACCAGTAATAAACATACAAGACATACAAGAGCGCCTCGATGCGGGACAACACAGACGCTCCCTCCTGACGTGGTTTGTCTGTTGCAGCTTCACACGAGCACCGGACAAGAATTGTTGTTCTCTCTCATCAGAGATTCTGAGGCCAGTTATATTTCCGTCCCGCGCAGCCTATCAAGAAGCCTCTAAGCCGGGTTTCAAAAACAAATAACATCAATGACTTTAAAAGCAAAAACAAATATCAAAGGAAGTCGGTGTATTAGCAACCAGAGATGGCGGGTGAATATTGGGATTTGGGTTGCAGATGGTCTGAAGGGCAGAGTAGGGCTGTTGTTCTGCCCTCCTCATTATTACCCCCCAACACATGCAAACACATTGTACACACACTCTGACTGACACCCTTCTCTGCATTTTTTCCTGTCTTGCCCCTCTGGCCTATTTCCCTCTGCCCTCCCTTTCCCATCCCATCCCCTCTTTTCTTTTTTCTTTTTTTCTTCTTTTCTCTGTGTATCTCCTTTCTTCTCCTTCTGTCCTCTGCCACCCCCTTCCCTCCACCCCACCTGCCCCTGTCCTTTGGTTTTGAAGCCAAGCAAAGGAGTCGCCATTCTGAAGCAGCGGGGATATAATTTGTGGCTCTGAGAACAAAGGGAAATCTTTACTGCGAGAGTAATGGAATGGATTTTGTGATGTGGATTTTAGACTCCGACTTCGAAAAACAAAGTCCTGCTAAAAGATTGTGATTTAAAGAGGAAAATAATGATGGTACAGTGTGTGATGGATAAAATATTTCCCGTTCTCAGGATCATGATTATGAGATTTAATAATGTGTGCATTAACTATATTCACCAGCTGCTTTTTATTTACAACTCTATTGTGTCACCGTTATTGTTATTGTATTTTGGTGGGGTTAGTACTGTTGTGGCAGTTGGCAAATTGCAGCCACCACAATTTCAGGGCAAAGACACAGTTTTAAAAAGCGCCATGTGCAATCCATTATGGTCACGTTTTGGCTGGAAATTCCTCAAAGCCCTCGACAGACCTCCATGCTCACTTATTGAGCCGTTATCAATGAGCTGCTTTTGTCTTGGCTCAAGAGACTTTGGACGTATTAGCAGGACATTTATTGTGCAAGAAAAAGATGGAATTGGGAAGCCAAAGATGCGGTGGATCTGGAATGCTCGTTAGTCTCCCCGGCAAATACTTTTTATCACTTGCTGTCTCGTGCTGTGCAGATTTGCTTGTGGCTTCTTATCTCATGAAGGTGTTTTATTTTGACCAATGATGGAGCCTATGAGAGCTTCATAGCGTAGCCAATGTGCTGTTGTCCTTTTCTCCACTGAACAATGCTTGTTCTTGGGAATAAAATGAAGGAACTCAAGAAACTGACCTCCATCTCTTGACGAAAAGAAGGACATTTTACAACAGAAATGTTTTTGAAAACGTACCTGCATTACTTGAATGGAAAAATAAGTTAGTGACCCTTCCTTATCCCAGATTCTCGCCTGTAATCATTAAACCATCAAGGATAGTCAGAAAATAGCATTTGCCATTATTTCCAAAGAAAGTGAAGTAGTGCGCTCAAGGAGGATTTAATGACCCTTTTCATTATATTGCTTGTTGCTAGATGCTGCACATCAACTGGACCTTCTGGTGATAATGGTTGAGTTGTTTTTCATTGGCGAGATAGAAAAGAAATGTTTAACCAGTGGCCAGTCTGTTCTTTGTCTCTTGGCATTAGCTGGCTAGATGCTTGACTTTGTTCGCCTGCTAGCTGCTAACTTTGTCTGCTGTCTGGTGCCGGGCAGCGACTGAAGCATACAGCGGTTTTATCACACCCTTTTGGCTTTAATAATTTCCCTTCGAGGGTTGATGAGAGCAACTCTGGCTAAACCATAAAGTAGACCTTAAGTGTGCGAGCGATAAAACCAAAGCAGTGAACTAAGTGTTAACAGAGGCTTTCGTATTGCAGAGTGGTTCCATTCAGTGTCTTTATAAAACAAACAATGATGCAGGTTTGAAGGTGTTGTCTTAGGTAGGTGTATATTTTAACTTTGGAGAGAGTCAGCTGTTTCTCTCCCTGCTTCCAGTGTTTATGCTAAGCTAAGCTAAGCTAACCGTCTCTTGGCAGCGTCGGCCTTTTCACCTTGCTATCAGAAAGACAGCGAATAAGCAAATTTCCCAAAATGTCAATCTGTTCTTTGTTTTAATTCCATATGACGGTTTTGATAGTTCAGAAATGATGTTGTTAACTAAAAGCACTTTCTCTGAGATAGTCGTTGCAATTAAATGTTTTGCAGTTTGCAGTGTATACAGAAAGGTTGCATTCAAAGTTGCAACATACCTAAATAGTGATCATTCTAATTCTATAAAAATCTGTGACATTATCTTTTTTAGCTAGAGAAGAAAATATCTCTTGCAAAACACTGACCTTCTGTGTAGAAAAGCAAGAAATCAAAACAAATGATTAATGTTATTAACCAAGCCAACATGAGCCGCACAGATAAGCTGTATTATTATGAGTTACTTTATGTTACGAAGCAGTCAAAATCTCACTTATTGAAATGCTAAATAGGCCAACTCGGGATGATTTGTGCAGCTAACGTCAGACCACAAAGCGGAGGGACACTGTGTAATCGGTGTAGCAGCAGCAGCAGCCTCTCCTGCATCACTCCTGCAGCCTCCTTGACACTGGCTTTCTCAAAGTTGATCGAGGCGTTGGGGGCAGTGACCTCCGCTTCCTCTCTGGTAGCTGCTGGAGTCACAGTGCTAGTCATCTTTAATTCTCATCCATCAACACCGGTGTCAGGGGAAACACATTAGAGCTACAGTATAACAACTTTACTGTCCTTTTGTGCCCAATAATTACGCAGGATTCTGCTGTGAGATGTTTTGCTGCGATGTTTACAACAAAACAAACGCTACCCAGCTTTAAAGTGCACGCTCGTATTTATTGCACTGACACTGCCGGTCGATGGTTAAAAAGCTTAGACAATTACATCAAGCCTGAACAAATACCGTACAATTAATACATGATATTAAATCCATTAGCGAGACAGCTAAGATGCAGGTTTATGCCTTTGCTGTGGTTTCAATCTGCATTGCTGTGTGTAAAATCAAAACGCGAGTTACCTGCTTTGCTTTATTTTGGTGCGATCAGTGACAAACAGTAAAATGCATTACAGTCTGCATAACTGCTCTCGATGCAGACACCGGCTCACCACACTGCACTAGTAAAGAAATTCAATATAGATTTCAGCTGTTTATTTTTTTCTAGATGTTCCAGACAAATCTCTCACTTCTTGTCTGGCGTTAGATTTCTGTCGGACCATTAATGAGCTGGTTATAGTCAGACTGCTGCCTGTTGTTTGTCAGCGTCGACAGCCAATGTTGTTTCTTTTATAGCATGACCGCGATCGTTCCCTAACCTTAACCATGTGTTTATTGTTGTAACCATGACGACAAAGGTTCCCTAATTTTAAGGAAGTGGTCATTTAATCCAAACCGTGATCTTTCCCTGAACCCAACCAAGTTGTTTTTGTGCCTAAATCTAACCGAACCTTAACTATAGAGTTGTCACATCATACAATTGATTTAGTTGTAACGGTTTAAGAAGGCAGAGGCAAATGATGTCGTCCTGCCCGCAGGGACGTCAGATCCGAACACACTGGACAGACAACGTTTTTCCTCCTTTCATTTGCAGGACATGATAAATGTCACAAAGAAGCAGCCTTTTGAGAACATCTTGCCTCCTGAATCGCATGCATTTCCTGTTCAGTTAGATAGATAGATACTTTATTTATCCCCCAGGGGGAAATTTGCATGATGATGATGATGACAATGAAAAGCAAAATGATGTGACGGGAGGGGTGGAAGGGGTTTCTAGGGGTTTCCTCCATAACAAATATATAACCCCAAGCAAAAACATGCAAGAAGAACAGACTGCTGTCCTGTCCTGTCCCTGACCAATCCAGAGCAGGGCACATGGACTTGGTCCCCGGTCGCCATATCAAAGGCTGACCACTGCTCCAGGACGTCCTCAGGAGGAAGGACGGCAGGGATGATGGGTTAAAGGCAGAAGAAGAATTCCTCCGTGGGACACAGTTGCATGCGTGTGCAACCTTCACGTGTGTATGTGTGACTTCACGTATGGCAATAAAAGACCTCAGGGTCTGTGTCTGTTATTTGTTTGTTAAAACCATGTATCTCCAGATTTGGTGATTTTAAATTTTAGGATTCAAAGGCCGTTTATGGGCTGAGAAAATCTTCAGCTTTACAGACCATTTAAGAACCAAGCGGACTACCAGTCATTGAAAACAGGGCTGTTGACGTGAAGAGACACATGGTTTGCACATAACAGCAGCGTCGAGAATGTGTGTAAACACCTAGAACAGCTTGACGTGACCAGCGAAGACGCCGGGCATGAATGTAATGATATTTTGATAAAATAAAGTTTAATTCTGTGAAATATTTGGCATAGATCTGCGCATATTGTGGCATGGGTAATTAACTATAAAAGGTAAAAATGAATCATTAGTTCCATTGTTAGGTAAAGCTCATTTCTTTTACGTAAGACCAACCTGAAGTGTATTGGATCATCATCCTTTCATGAGTGCTGCAAAGCACAGTGCTATTGTGTTTGTTTTGATTTTTGTTCTTCGCGGAACGTTCAAAATCTCCTCTTTTGTTGTGTTTTGATATTTGTCAGTAGTTTAAACCCCTTGAGCCCTGGGTGTCTGGCTCAGTACCTTGCTCGCAAATGACATGCCCATGGCTATTTGGTAGGAGTTTATCGGCCTTATGACACATTGTCATAAAACGGGGCGGAGTTTAAGAGAGCTCTTCAATAGAGCTTAAGAGGCTACAGCCCGGTCACGTCCTTAAAGCTCCTACAGGTGTATTCAGGAAGGCCCTCCATCCCAGTTGACATTTTCTCCACATCGCTTTCACTATCTCAGAGCACGAGGAGAGAGGATATGAAATAGGAGGACTGCCCATGCATGCAGCCATTAATCACAGGCCCAGAGGTAGTAAACACTCTTTGATGGTCATTAGAAAACAGTTCTATTACAGAGGTTACTGTGTCGAGCGGTTAACCTTCTCCTCTTTGATGTATAGCAGCGTGGGTTTTTAGAGCGGGGGGCATCCTCACCTAGGCTGGAATGTCCCCCCTTCAGCAGCTTTTGATTCGTTGTGCAATCGTCGTACAACCTTTTGTTTAACTCTCCCAATGCTCCTCCTGTTACCCCGCCCCCATCATTCCCATCCTCCCCTTTTTCTCCCTCCCTCCATCCTGTCATCTGAAATGTGCCCTGCATAAGTGGAGGCAGCTGCTTAAGTGCTGAGAGAAGGAGGAGAAGGGGAGAGTGGAAGTGGAAGGAGGGAGGTAAGGGCCGAAAACAGAGAGAAAGAGAGGCTCTGACTCACAGTTAGCTTTGCTTTCCCTCTCTGAATGTAGCAGCATCTACTCCTCCCATTGCACTCAAGGTCTCTCTCTCTCTCACGTTCTCTTTTCTCTCCCTTACACACACGCAGACACACACACACACACACACACACACACACACAGACACACACACACACACACGTTTGCAAGCATAAATAAGCTGGGTTCAGGATTTTACTTGTGCTTTCTGGCTTGTTGAAAATAATTTTGTATTGTGCCGCCTTGGTGCATTATTGACTTTGGAAGCTTTATTGTCATCTTGTTTATTGTTATGAAATTTTAATGTGGTCCCTCATAATTAGGGTTGCTGTATTTGATGCAGCTACCAGCTTTATATCTCGCTATTGTGCTTCAGTGTTGTTGGCGGTGGTATACGCAGGGCTACTGATGCAATACAAGAAATAACACACGGTTAGAATAGTGACAATTGTCTCTTCAATAAAATGTCAGATGAAATGTTACTGGAGCTTAAGGACAATTTGGCGAGGGTTTGTGCCTGTGTCTTTAGTGCTCTTGTGGCAGTGGGCTTCATAGCTAAAAGCACACTCCCCTGCAGTGGAATTACATAGTGGTGGTGACGGCAGCAAAAGCCCAGGGCTTTTATCAGCTGTCATTCACACAGGAGAAGCTGGATACAGGCAGCAAGGCCACCACGGCATGGCACAAGTCAAAAGTTTAATACTGGGCTGTAATTGTCAGGAAAAAAGGACATCTAACAAGGTCGGAGAGGTGCTGTGGTGAGGTTGGAGCACTGTGCCAAAGACAAAACCGTACTGTAGCCTTGCTTTGGATCAGCAAATGCACTTTGACAAAAAATGCTGATAAGATTGTTACATCTCTCGCATTGGTTGGTTGATCATTTGTGACTCATCTTAGATGTATCTTGAAAATCTGCGAATAGAACAGGCATCAAACGATATGTCCTGATTAAAACAGCGATGTGTAAAATACCAAAACATACAACAACAGAAAATGAATCAGCAACAATTTTGACTGTCAATTCTCATTTTTTAAGAAAAACAGTCAAAATATCACTGGTTCAGCTTCTCAGATGTGAATATTTGCTGGTTGTGGTAGTTTTCTTTTGTTTATCATTATTTATGACTTTAGATGACAGTAGAAAGATGAGAGCAAGGTTTCCATTTGCATTTTTCACTATTTTCTGACATTTTATACAACTGATTAATCAATTCATAATATCGATAATGGAAATAACTGTTAGCTGCACGGGGGTCATTTTTTGGGTGATAGTATTAACATGTGCATTTTATTATCGATCATATTAATATCAGCTACTTTGTGCATGAGAAGGATTCCATGTAGGAAAAAGACACTTTATAGCCGCTGAATCATATGTTGAATGTATTGCTTACATCAGCGGCACCATTGACTTTGACTCAAGCAGGTTTTTTCTGTTCTGATCAGCAGTTTGCTGGAGGTTAGAGAGGAGTTAGGTAGTGTCACGTGTCTTTTATTAAAGGACCAACTCAATCTGACTTTTACAGTAGATTTTACAAAGTGATAGTGTAACCTTCATCCATGAACTGCTCCCCCCCCCAGAAATGTTCTCATTCAACAAACGTTGGCGTTGGTTGGAGAAAGTGCTTCGTGTCACTCTGTCCTCCCTCGTAGCAGCTTCTCACAGAAACCATGTTTGTCACAAGATAATGAACACATGCTCCACCTGTGGCTGACCTCTTCATCTGGCTCATTTCCCTGATCGTCACTCTTCACAGGTCAGCAGCTGTAGTTCCATAAATACCACAGTATACAGTATACCACCCTTTTAAATAAGCTAATTGGAATTGTCAACTTGTACTTCATTAAAAGTTTACACTACAAATTCAACACCACCGTGGTAACTTTTTGAAAAGTTAATATAACAAACTAAATATGCAGCAATCTAAAATTGTGTTGCTATGGATTAAGAAGGGCAGAATTTATGGTTCAGGGGTTCAGGGGTCACCATCAACTCAGTATTATTTCCGCAGTTATATTATCAGCAGCAAAACTTCACTAATAGCCAATCAAATCAGCTCCTCTCATCCCATTCAAAAGCAGGCGATAGTTTCCTGATGAGAGTCCAGGTTGGCTTCTCCTGTGAGAAGAAAACACAGCACTCCAAATAAACTTCAAAGGGCCGCTGATGATTCTTCCCATGCGTAGCGATGTACACTAAGCTATTTTTAAACAGAGGGATGCCTGCAGTTTTCTGTCTGCACTTTTTGATCACTAAAATGATTAATAAGCAGCATGCATTCAGTTAGTCATATCATAATAATCTGTTTTTGTTTGTGTGTTTTGATGCTGTATCACACCAGCAAGTCTTCATGGGGTTCATAAAAAAATATACATAGTGAAAAAAAACGATTCAACACCACACTTACATAATGACAATGACAATGCAGCACATATCCTGTGTGAAAGCAATTGCCGGTTTTACTGTAGCACGGGGGTCTTCAACTACATTTGTCCAAGGGCCAGTTTTTTTCTAAGAGGACAATGTGGGGGCCGGATTTTCAAATTAATTTCTATATATATTAATAGAGAGAGATAGAGAGGCCTATTATTATATATAGAGTCTATTATCGTTTAATATTTTCACTCCATTTGTAAAAATTTATGTTATTTTTCTTAGCCCATATCAGTGTGAACAGACTCCTAAAAAACATTGGAGATCTATGATGATAACTAGACACTTAACATATGAAACGCAGTTGCAGAGTGCAGTCCCGATTGGCAGGACGTGTTCATCGGTTTTGACGCCATCAGTGTCCTGATTGGTGGCGAACAATCGCAAGAGGAAGCCTTTTGAATTGTTTGCCAGACACAAAAATGTCTCCCTCAAAGAGCCTAAAGAGGAAAGTTGTCATCGTGCCAACTTTCAGTAAAGCTACTCCTGTATGCCTCATTTACAATGAAACGATTGTTGTTATTATTAGCTGGATTAGCTGGATATTCCTGAACGCACATCTATTTGGGGTTGGTAAATCATTAGTAGTGAAATAATTTCCGTCTCAACTATTTTTGGGGTTGCTTCAAAAGGAAGAAAAAATGCTACATGTCCTAAATACCGTATTCCAAACGTTTTGGCGGGCCAGATGTGGCCTGGGGGCAGCCAGTTGACAAACCCTGCTGTAGCAGTTTACGTGATTGCATTTCTGCTATTCCCATAGCAATCCAATCTTCATGTAAAGAAGTGAAGTAGGCTTGTGTTTGGGTAAATGATCCCAACATGTTTCGTGACACGTCAAATGCTGCCCTTGATTTGCACACGATGAACCTGAGTGAAGTTCTTGAACTCAGGTTCATCGTGTGCAGAAAAAGGGCATAGACTTGTGTTTTCCGGGTTCCTGGATGAGACGCGTGTAGCTGCACAACGCTTTGGAAACGTGCAGCACATTGATTGAATTAGAGATGATGTAACGCACACACCAGTCCCGTTGCCACCCCATTGCTGCGATCTAGTAAAAGGAAACTCCCTCGCACATCCTACCAGCAGTGAAATGACCTGACCTCACCACACTCTGCCATAAACACATTAAATATAGTTTTTTGATACGTGTGCACTCAATTAAAGATCTACTGTGAAGGAATAACATACATAAAAGGTGTTTATGTGTTAAAGAAGTTTGTATGTGTATCTTTACCTAGAAATGTCATTAAAATTGCTCTTTAGCAGGGACCACGGGCCTCCAAGCCCCTACATTTGGTGGCCAAAGTACAGTTTTGGTGGCCGAAACGTAAACTAATATAAAGTAAAAACAATCCAGTAAAGGCAATTTAACTCAAATGAACACAGCCTTTTCTTAATTGTGGCACTTCAATAAATGACAAGACATTAATAGAATGAAAACATATTTTAGGACTCGTGGTTAATGTCGAATCCTGCTTTAGGCTTGTGTTAACAATAGATAAAATAATAGAGTAGGCAGGAATGCAAGTGAAATTTCATGCCAAACAACAGCCAATGCACTTTAAATGTGTCACTCTGCACAGTGGTAGATGATCTGAAATGAAATGGCATTACAGCTGAAGCCGGTCAGACCTTGAAGCTCTTCAGAACTGACTTGCTGTTTCGTAGTTGGCGCTGACCTGTGATGTTATCAGTCAGTAAGTAGTGAGGCTGATTGGAGCAGCTGGCATGCTCAGGCTGCTTGGATGCTTCTGGATGTACTCCCCTTTTTGTTTTTTTTTCCCTGAGCAACTAGTGCTCATGCTTGTTTTGGGCTCTGCTTTTAATGTGTGTCATGTTTTCTGTGGCACTTCCTCATGCACAACGCGAGCCCACTCACTGACACGCCTTTTCTAAACACAACTCCATCCATGGTGTAACAGACTCACGCCCAGTTTACACTCCAATGTAATTTTGTCATTTTTGATTATAATGACATGTCGCGGTATTAAGCAGTATTATGCCTTAGATAGAATTATAAAGCCACACAGTTTTGCAAATGGCCTTCTTCGGGGTAAAACAGTCACCTGGCATTTATACAAACTCGGACTGGTGCTTCAAATCACGGAAAATCAGCTTGTCCACATATCAAGAAACCAACAAACCCAAACTAGGACACATCCAGATTAAAAACACATTACATTCAGATTAGGGAAGGAATCCACAAAATGCAAACCTGTATCTACACATCTTCAAAGCATTTTGTATTTTGTGGATTCCTCCCCTAATTTGAACGTGACATGTTTTCTAGTTTGTGCTTCTTGGTTTCTTCATACGTGGACTTGTTTGTTCCAGGACTTTACTTGGACTAGCCTCTCGAGGTGATTGCCCTGATTTGAAACACCTGTTTAGTCGGTATAAATTCCAGTCAGGTAGCTGTTTGCCGAAGTGTCGATCTCTTTAAGTTCAAGTAAATAATTGCATCGGGGTAATGAGTTTGCAGCTTTTCCGTTGCCTCTTTTTTTTGGATGTCAGACTGTGAGCCAGCACCTCACATTGCATTGTGCATTTTCCCCTTTGTGTTTTTGTTCGGCGAGTTGTAAACAGAAACGGAGATTGGGGAAAGAATGGGAGGTACAAAAAAGGCAATCAACAAAGTCAAACTGCTTGACATATTTCAGTTTTAGAAGAACCCGCCGACAGCCGAGGTGACATATTTTGATATCACTACTTCTGCTATTACTGCCACCCTGAGAAAACAGTGTACAGCATTTCTGCCTTTTGTCACTGCACAGTACATTACTGTCAAATTGACAGCACCGGTGTCAAAAGTTTTTGTACCTTGTTTTCTGACACTGATCCACCTCCAGTACTTACGGAAAATATTCAAGATGCAAATAATAGCAAGAGGGAATGTATTTACGTGCACATCTTTACCCGATTAAAGGAAAAAAAGATCACGTTTTAGTAAGTAATTGTTCAATTAAAGCTTTTATATGACGTAACAGTAATGTAACCGTTACAGGGTTTGTATCTTTTGATGATCAAGTTTGATTGTTGTAGCCTGCGGAAAACATCTTTTTAGTGTGTGAGAGAAGTGTCATTGTCGTTGCTTATGGTTTTTCGTGTTATACCTGCGCCATGTTGTTCATGTGCACAGAGACACTTTTCTACGGCCACGTGCAGAATCGGAGGACGGGCGGAGGTTGTGTACGCGCCGCAGTAATTCACAAGATCGATGTAGCTAATCCAGGTTAATCGGGTTATTTCTACTTTAACACGAGCCTGGGTGTTTACATGACAGTTGCGGTAATTGTAGTATCACCTTAATCTGGTTATAATGATAGTGATAATGGGAGGAGGAGCAATTACTCACTGGCCTACATTTGAAGATAAGAAATAAAAGCAGTAGAGAACCGAGCAGAAGAGCCAGCTGGAGATGTACTTGGAAGGGCTAATGACAAATAACGTTGCAGGAAGGACACATGTGAGCCGTCTCCTTGAGGTTTTCTACCCTGGGTGTTTTTATTTTTTTAAGGGCTCATCAACAACGGTGCCGTTCTGCTGGAGGAACTGTTTGGGATATGAGAGTTTCTCCGCGCTGCTGCTGGGGGAGCGTCTCTGAATGGCTGCCCTGGGCATTGAGCAGAACAAGGCACAGAGAGAGCTGAAGCAAGCAGCTCTGGAGAAACAGCAACACACTGTTATTCAGCCCTTGGCCTGTGCTCCAGAACATTGTGTGTACATCTGTAATCTTACCTACCCCCTAGGCTCACAGAGAACCCCCACCCCACCTCTCTACCATCACCACCATGTTCTCTCTGTCTCTCACTCGCTCTCAGCCCTCGTGTCCGCACTCTTTCTCACTCCTCCTCGCTCGGTCGCTCTCATAATCGCGTCATTGCCTTTTTCTCTTACACAAAGATGCAGCCAAGCAAATACACCCACACACTTTCTCACATTGACACCCATACACAAACACACCGAGGGCCTTGAAGTTACACCCATGTGTGAAGATCACACAGTCTTAATGTGTCCGAGCCACTACAGCCTGCTCAATGTTTCTGTTAATTAAAACGAAACAATGACGTAAAGAAAGATCTTTGCATTTTGGGGTCATCCACGGCGTCGCCTCTTCGGCTCACTGCTACGTGAGGCTCGTCGGCTGATGTTTCAAATATTATATATATCTCAGGGTGCGTGTTGTTTTTAGCTGGAATTGAACTGGATCTGTGATGTGTTTAAATATACATGAAGGAGAGGGCTACATGACTGCGAGCCTGTCCTGGATGGTGAGCAGTTATGAGCTGTGTCATGTGTCGACGCTTTCGACTGCTCTGCGCAGGGCTTTCATCAGCCTCTGTCTCTGTCACTGAGACATTCCCCTCTCCCTCCCTGCTCCCAGCTCCACATCACACACTGTAATAAGGCATTCACACTGTCTCTCTGGTGCCTCGGCTGTTTTGCTGCACCACTACATTGCAGTCCAAGTGTAAAAGCCTGCTGTTGTGTCAATGAACGTGTGCGGCTCTTTGATGTGCACTTATGTTATTTTGCTCCACAGATATATATGTTAACCTGTTACATTTTCACAGTGGAAGACATCGACGTCTTAAAGCGTGTTTTTTCTTTGTTTTTTTCTTATCTTTAGTCCGTCGTCTTTTCTCTGACACTTCAGCTTTACAAGGTGATCGGCTTGTAGCAACAAGGATATCTTGTGCATTGACATTATGTGATAATCCATGTGATGTATCCGCTGGTTAATATGTACTGCTGTTTCCTTGGGGATTAGATGTAGCTGTCATGCTGTCATTAGATCACGCCGTTGCCTGCACTTCAATACATTTATTGTTTTCATTGCATTACCAATCAGTCATCATTTGACGCAATTACTGTTCTTTATTTCAGCGTATACCAAGTGTAATTGTTAACTGTTTTTCTGGCTTTAGCGTTTGCATGTTTACCTCTAATGGGAGGTATTATAAAACACATATTTTAAGCTCCCACAGAGTTCAAAACAACAGGGATGTATTTTTCTCTCACGTCTTTTTCCTTTTCTCAGACAGCAGCAGCTTTCACAATTGAATTTGAATGCCATGCTTTTAGCACCAGGGTTGTTTGATTATCCACAGACAGGGAGCTGTGCTGGATTCCATTCCGTTCCTTTCATCATGCTCTAACCAGTGTGAGCTGGCTCCCCTGTCGTATTTTATGAGAGGTGATTTTAGTGCCTCTCCTTTATGCAGATGATTTTGGCTGCCTCTCCCCAGTCTAGTCTTCAAGAGGTGGATATTGGTTTTGACAAGAGAGGTAACCCTGCTACCTTCGCTCTCACCAGGCTGTCTCCCTGACTGCTTCACCGGGCTGGATATTCTGGGCCGTATGCTAATGCACATTACACTTAGTGAAAGGGAGGAGGCCGGATGCACCTACAGGTGTTTTCAGAATTAGACTCAGTGACAGGAATATTACACTGGGCTGGAAACCTCATTGACCCTTTGCACTCCCACAGGGATGAAAGTGGCTCTATATCCTGCCAGTGAGCCATATATGCTCTTTATCCGCAGTAATACTCCCAGTTAATATCCACATCGGATGACAGTGGTCCACATGTGCAGTGTATTCATCCAAAGAGATGGATTACAGGTTGGCACAGAGCCTATATGGGATAATGCTCTGTCATTTACAGGATTTCTTTTCCCTTGCACTGATAAGTGTTCATGCCTTCTTTGCCAACTGCCACTGAATGTGTGCACATAGACTATGCAGGGCTTGCTCCTATTAGATATAGCCTCTGGTAAGCTGTCACAGCTCCTTCATGTCTCCACACAGGAGGCACTGACGGGGGGATGTAATTTAGGTGAACGGCGATAATGAGCAATGTTAATGGAGTATTTCTGGTCCTTCAGCTCTGCCAAAGCCTCGGCATGCACAAAGCCACATATACAAACTCTTGCAACAGTGCGTGGAAATGTACTGCAGAGCGCTTTGCTACAGTGGCTGATCTTAGGGTTTGCGTTCGCGGGCGTTTACACAGGAGGGTGATCATGTTTCTGTGTTGATGCCGAAGCTTGAACTATGAAGTCAGTCATACAGTGTCTGATAATCATGTCCCTCTCTTTCACTCTCCCTCTTTCCTGTTTCACTAACTAAGTAGAGGGCTTTGCGTGATTGCCTGGATGAGTGTTTCCCCTCAACGCTGCATTGCTATTGTCCACTTGTCCCTCCTTCATCTGTGTAATTGTATGCATGAGGTTTCAACTGTAAATCCCAGCTGTTGGCAGGTTGTCTGCTCCTGCAATGCTGGGTATTCTGGTAAGACATTGGCTGAGGGCTATTGGTTTTTCTTAAGCTGGCAAACATCATGAAAGGTAACACAAAGAGGAGCTAGGTAGGACGCGGTTTTTTTTTCCTGCCTCTCCAGTCGAATAGATTGGAAAAAAGCAGGCAGCATTTGTCTCTCCTCTCTCCCCGCTGAAACAGAGTAGCTGTGTTGAATAAAGGAGATGCTTCTCTCTCTATCACACTCCATCAGCATTATTTACCAGACCTGCCAGTTGCTTTGTACAGCACCTCTCCCTGCCAAGTAGGCGACTGGCGTACGACCAGGGGCTAGTGACAACAGGCTACAGTGGAAAGCAACGAGAGCTGTGTGGATGAGCCAAGTCTATTCATTTCCCTAGGCCGCTGAGTGAAGCACAGAAGCTCTGCTCTCACTAAGGAGAACATAGCACTTTATGGATTTTTTCTAATCATACGCTATGCTAGAAGTGATCATAAACCAGGACTATCTTTTTGAATCTGAGTAGGAATGCCACAGAGTGCAGTGTTGTAACATTAATAGGTTTATAATGGCTGTGAATAACCATATTTGTTAACCCTGAGCTGAAGTTAAAAGGCTTAGAATAACCGCAAGGCTTCGAGTGTGTTACGCGCACTATATGTACTGTAATAGAGGTGAATCACACGTGTCAGAGAGGCTGTAATAAATGCGTGTTTCGTTTGTCATCCCCAGCCACACTCCCATCAGCCCTCCCCATAGAACCTATGGAAACATCAGCACTCAGGGCTTGGAAACAGAAAAGTGATTTTTTTCCACTGTGTGTCACAGATGGTGGGAAAGCCTTTGTAATGCTAATATAATATCACACTGTGTCGGCCTAGCACTGCAGTTCGCTCTGTGTGCCAAGCAGCCTGGCTGTGGAGTGATTTACCAGTATGGAGAGAAAAAGACCTCCCTCGGTTTACACTGAAAGGCTGCGTGGTTGGCGGGTCCTGCCGCTCGGCCTGCTGCGACTGGGCCCGCCTTTACTTTATTGATTCCGCGGTTCGTCCAGTGCTGTGTACTGTTAATTAACTCTGTCTCTGAGTGTTTGTCACATTGTGCGTGCTTATTAAAAAGGATATTACTAAGAGGGACTAGGCATTAAAAACTGCAGGAAGGATCTAGTAGGTGATTTTGAGAAATCAAGACAAAGGAGCTGCATAGTATTTTAAATGCTTATTCTAGTTATTTCAGACAAAAAGAAAAAAGCCTGCACACCGTATCGTAACAGAAATATGCAAATGTTCTAACAGAAAATAAGATTTCTTTGTTTTATAAAAAGCCCTTGTTTACAGTAAAAGACACCTCCATCTGAAATTGTGCCTCTTACGACCAATGTTATGCCACCTCCCAACAAACAAGCCAATGGCAGGCCACTTCCTCCAGTGTTAACCAATGACTTTGTGCCTCCTTCCACGGCTGCGAGTCAGCTGAGAGAGAGGAGGAGACGGGGACATTGATGTCTTTCTCTATCTGCGCCACGTCACATTGTTGTCTATTCGATTTTCAGCCCTCATCCCTGGTATTTGAATCACAAGGGGGAGTGTTTCATATCCTTGCTGGGAGAAGAAGGGTGATCTTGTCTGTCTGAAAGAGCATGCTGGATTAAGGGGGTTATTTCCCCAGAGGGGGGGATATGAGAGTGAGTGTCACTCACTCTCACACTGCCTCTGCCTCTGCATGTTGCCAGGGAGCCCCGGCTTTGACTTCTTCCCCTCTCCTCCCCTTCCTCTCCTTCATCATGTAATCCTTGGCTTTTTGCTTTCCCTTCCTGTCCTCTTCTCCTCTGTCTCGTGCACATCCACTTCATCATCGTCGCTACCATCTCGTCACGCTTCCTACCTTCTTCCCCTGCTGGTTCAGTGCTGCCCTACAGGGAATGGAGGATTGCGTGGTTTGGAGGATGGTTGTTATTCCAATCACACCTCCGATGCAGCGAGGGTCCAGTAAAGTACAGAATAATTGGCAGGTTCCAGCAGCTACAGACAGCCATTCTATTCTAGTGTGTGTGTGCGTGTGTGTGTAGCTGCGATGAGAGGGAGCTGCTGTAGGTGCAGCATTCAGAGGTCATTTCATTAATTACTAGCTCTTGTGTTACGTGTGTGTTCTCACATTCTGTTCGTCAGTCTGTGTAGCGATGACATGTTCTTGCTGACAAAAAAGGAAATATCAGCCAAAGGACAAATGACCACTGATGTAAAACTTGAACCCACTTGTTTTTTTAAAACCAGCCAATAACATATTGGGTAGTTGAAATTTGGCTGCAGGTTTGTGTCTGTTAGTCGTGTCGCTCAATATTTAGCCCACCCCTGCATCGTAACTCACTAACAGTATTTGTGTCGGTGTTGTAAATGTGATACTATTTTTCACACAGTAGAGCAATGGTGCAAGTGGAGCAGATGTTTGGTAAACACACACACACACACACATCTAATTAACTGAGGGTCATCCTGGGTCAGAGGGCAGAGGTCATAGGTCATATGTGTTCACACTCTGCCCTCTGAGAGTCACTGACTGATGGGACTCCGACCACTGATACACAATCAATGGACCCAAGCAGGGCTGCTAACAAAGCATGTGGGGTGCCAAGCACATTGACCCGCAGACTTAATGGAACATGTCTTCCATAGGTGCACTGTGCTATTGATCAGCCATTGATGGCGGTTGTAGCCAACACTGACTTTGAGTGTGATTTCCTTTTTTTTCTACCATCTCAGCTGTAGGCAGGTCTGTTCTTGCAGAGGTTGAATTAAAACGGGTACAGTATAACTATGTGTTGTTATGTGCGCTGTTTCTTTGTCTTTCTCAGCTATTATTGGCTACCACGGAGGCCAGCATCATAGCGACCATCATCACTTCTTGTTCTGATGCCCTTTCCCTATGATCCAGCCTCACCTTTAAGGGCTTCTCATTATGGGGGACTCTAGCTTTAAATTTGTACATGAACACACGCGCACACAATATCGAACACGAGCACACACAGATCAGTGCACAAACGCAGACATGTCTATCTAATACAACACCAGAGCCCACATGTTCATTTATGGTAAGGAGAACACACAGAGACACATGCAGAGACACACATATGCTCGCTTGTGAAGAAAAGAAAGGCAGTGCCCCTGAAAATTGCATAATGTCAATTATTCTGGAGCTTATGTGAAAGAGGTAGAACAAAGTGGTGGTAATAAAAAATATTGATTACTTCAACCCATAATGTGTCTGACGGGCATTGTTGTGGTAGAAACAGGCATTGACAGAGTGCCTTTGCAGGCATGTAAACCTGCAGGACATTATGTCACTGTATTAGCACTGATCACTGCGGTGTAATGGCCCCCGATCCCCCTAGCCTGATTTAGATTCAGCAAAGCAACCGAAGTGTAGCTCTAATAAATGCACCTGTTGGAAATATGATAATTGCATCTCTGATGGCTGACCTGTCTTCGCTACTACAGTAAAGATTATTTGATGCATGCCATGCAAGTGTGCATGTGCGTGTGTGTGTGGCTTTCTGTCTATCAGTCGGAGGTTCAAAGGGTCGGACATGATCGGTAGTTTAGGCTCTGTGTTTCTGGGCGGTGTATGCATCTTCTGTATTTATCAGCAGTTACTCATATATCAGCATGTTTTTCACTGTTCTGAGTGGGTGCACTGTGTATGTAATGAGTGTGTGCGTGCGGGAACGTGTGTGTGTGTGTGAGCTTGTATGCAGAGCCTCATTAAATACGCAATCGTTTCATAAGACTGACCCTTCAAGAGCAGTGGGTGGACCAAACACAGACTTGCTCAAATGAGCAAATGAATCTGTAATGCCAAAGTTTATGGTGTGTTACTCCGTGAGTGTGTGTGTGTGTGTGTGTGTGTGTGTGTGTGTGTCTGCCTATTTAGTACATATGCATGTTAAGACCTGCAGTGCATTTCCAAAATCGGTGATTGAATAATTTAGCTTTACATTCCTCAACCATTCTTCTTGTGTACTGTGTGTTCTTGTGCGGGGGGGCTTGTTACAGCATCCCCAGCAAGGCTAGTCAAGATGTTTTTTTGTTATTGTCATCACATTAACTGGGTACTGGCGTGCACTCGTCGTGCACTATAAGACGATTGCTGTACATGGGCGCAGGACATACCCATATCGCCACCTTAGAATTATACGGTTCCATCTGCGTTCTGAGCAGTTTTGAGACAATGAGCTTCAACGTTTTTGCGTTCCCAATAGCAAAAATGATATGTGTAAAAAGTCTGTTTCATATATGAAAATGGCAGAAATCCTAAATGTACTATAAATGTACTATATCAAAATTCTATCAAATTTGTAAATGTGTTGTGTTTTTTTTTGTTTTTTTTTTAACAGGTCAAATGTAGATGGAACCTTCTAATCTCATTTTCTGTTTGGAATTATAAGGTTTATCTTGCAAAACATCAAAAGAAGAAATTATTTTTAAGGAACACAAACAATTTACTCATAATTAGTTTGACAACATAAAATGTGTGTTATAAGAGTGTCTACGTGTATGAGAAGATTAAATGTAATGCTTTATATGACATTTTTATAGCAGTTCTTGATTTATGAGAATCATCTTCTACTTATTCTAAAATGCATCGCAGGTAAATAAATAATTAAAGGTCATATCTAGGTCAGTGCTAAATATTTTGTCCAGTGCAGAGGTCAACAGCCAGCAGCCTTCTAAACCATGTCTCCTAGTGCTCTGTGTGCTCTCGCTTTATGCTCTTTCTTTCTCAATTGAAAATGGCCTCTAAGCAAAGGTTTTTTCCCAGGTTTTGTCACAGCTCTTTGACAGAGCATAAAGGAGAATGTCTGAGACTGAGGATAATGTTGAGGAGGACCCTGATTATGAGCAGATTCTGTTCTCACTTAGCCTCCAAGAGTGGACATGTTAACTTCTAAAAATGGAAAGTTAGAGATAGCTAATGTGAGACATCCCATGGTTTCTCCAGTGTCATACGCTTTGACGACAGATAAACAAGGCAGGACCGATACAGGATGTATGAGACAACCAATGTCTGGTTGTATTTTGGGTTGTCCATTGTTGCGTAAAAGGTATTCTGCATGTGTGTGTGTGTGTGTGGGGGGGGGGTATGTTATTGAAAGGGGTATTTAGGTAGTCAACAAAGTAACAGGGTACCTGGCACAATTACAATCATTTTCTGTAGGTTTTAATTGACCTCAAGGATAAAAGATGTTGCTACATTTCAGGATGGTTAACAATCTTCTTTTAAAGCCTGCCCCTGTTGCATTCCTTCTCTCTGCCATTCACTAGCAGGGCCCCCCATTTAGAATGTGTTTTTAATAGTGTACTCATATATTTAAAATAAAACATACATGTATCCGCCATCTAATTCTGTTAGAAAGTGTATATTTTTCCATGATCATAACAGTTCTGTAACAAATATCATCATGCAATGGCTTAAGTAGAACACCTTCAATTGACTGCATTGATTAAATATATAAAAATGTACTATGGGAGCACAATTCAAAATAACTTGTCATATAACTTGTCAAATGATCATGTTTAAAGCAAAAAATGTCTCAATTTTGAAAAAATGATAATGTAAAGAAAATGTTTTTAACTGTTAAATATTTAATAGCCCACATACACAAACCTGAATTAGAGAATTACCATGTTATGGCTTTCATTCAATAAATTACAGTGATTGACACAATAACACAAACCCTTCTAAAATACATTATCGTGCAATAAAACAAAACTTGTTGTTGTTGTTTCCACATCTCGCCGCCATCCTCACTGGATAAAGTTGCTCAGTTGTCATGGAGATGGTTTAGTTGTTATCACGTGACCTAATGTCAAAAGATCTTTTAAGCAAATTACTCAAGAGAATCATGGGTTGCTGTTATAATATGTGAATATATGAGTGAAATTATTGTATATGCAGTATTTAGGAACAGGATTTGCAATGCGCATGATTCACAGTGCAAATATTATTGACTCAGTTAATGTCAGTAACCAAATGCATACACTTGACTCCCGTAAACGGTGGTGAAATGTTGCCATTCAACTGAGGACATTTCAGAAAATGTAAGCTAAAAGATAAATGATTGAGAGTTAAATTCCACTAATTTCTAAAGCCATATACTAAGTGAGGATTAAATCCTGCCAGAAGTGTCCGTCATGCTGTATACTATATCGCAGAAGTATGACCTCATTAAGAAGAAAATACTAATTAACTGTGCAGTTGTCTGAGAAAAAAGCTGGATTTGGACATACAGGCCGAGGCCTTCACAGTAACAGTGGTTACAATTGTCCAGATCTGGCTCTGAAGGTTGTGCGGCGCTGATAAAGATCCAGCTCTATAATCCTGATTCATAGTGAATCTCTACCTATCAGATGCTTTCTGGGCTCTTCAGCAGCCTGTGATTGACGATGATTATCTCAAGCGGATACCATATCTCTGCCATCACCGTGGCCATGTCAGGGATTTTAAGTAAGGATGTTTGATCAAATACATCACCAAAAAGCAGACAGAGTAGCAGACGCACATGTAGAAGGCAGCATTGAATTAAGATATACAGATGAGGATTTTTTTTGCCCTCTCTGCCTTCGAGTGTCAGAGACAACATTATTGAGATTTGTCTTTAGCTACGACACAAATATTATCTGACAAGCAATCTTCATGGTAGAGTGAGCCAGCCTGAGCTTTGTGCAGAGAGGTGGTTGAAACAAAAACAGAAAACATTTATATTTAGCTAACTGCATGTAATGTGAAAGGGGTCAGTGGATAAACCAACAGAGAATAATCAGCTGACTCTAAAGCTCTATGGAGCTTTATACTATAGGACATTTAACTCAATGGTTTGGTTTCATGGCCCGGAGCTTACAGCAAAAACAGCTTATTGCACTTCCCAATGCAGTATATCGATACTGGAAAAAAAGAAAACAACGCTTATTAAAATTGTGCTATTTATTTCAGCCAACCAGCTGTAATTACAAACACTGTCAACTCACTTGTTATTTCCACTCATGCACGCACAGAACATATGAGCATACATATGAGCATGTTGGCGGTCAGCTGGCTGTCGGCGGTGAGCTGTGCGATATGTTCAAGTGGAGCATTTTATAGGCAGCGAGGTGGTGATGGTGTTTGATCTATCAGCCATTGACAGTGCTGCAGTCTTTGAGGTTGTCTCAGTTGCCTCAGAGAAGGAGAGCTCTGACACGGCAGTTGTGAGGAGGCCAGCTGACCTTCGACAGAACAATGCTCGTGTTTGTGCGGGAGAAACCGAAAGAGACGAACGGAGAGGACCAGGCAATTACTACTTCTTCTGCGACACAGAAAGAACGTGGACGTGGAGAACACAATACAGACAGTGGCAGGCCTATGAGGGGAGCTCTGCAGTCCACCTAGCAGCTATCAAAAGGAAGTCAACAATTAGTTAACAACAGGGATAGAGGAACAAATGAAGTGGCACGAGGGCTTAGTGGATAGCACTGTTGCCAGACATCGAGGCAGCATGGGCCTTCTGCACGGAGCTTGCATGTTCGCCCTCAGTCAGAGTACATAGGTACTGCAGCTTGTCTCTGGGTGTTGGAGAATGTTTGCCCTGTTCACAAATAGTAGGACAGGTTCATTTCAGGGGGCATGTGAAAAATGTACTCGACATAAAAGAGTTAAAAGGAGCCCAGACCCTCACTACCACTCGTGGTGTGGCTCTGTGAGTGAAGTGAAGGTTTCCTACCTGCTAATGTGTGTGTCTGTGCTACAGTGTTATTTTTGAAATGTATTCTGTTTTGGGGGTTTTTTGTGTCTGTATTTGATGTGTTTTTCTCTGTACTCCTGCCACGTATTGCTGCAAGCTTACAAGCTCGAGTGTATTACCATGAGTTGCGTGTGGGGGGTGGGGTGGGGGGGTTACTCAGCCTGTCTGCAGCCAGTCAGTGAACCTGCTCTGAAACACTACACCTGTGCTGAAAAGAGAAGTCGCCATTTCAGCGATGTCTGTTTGGATCAGTGTTTCCTGTGGTATGCCCTCTGTGAGAGCTTCTCTGTTGGGGATCTATTCCTTGGCCCCTGACTGTTTCCCTCTGTTGACACAATGGGCCCTTTGTACCTGCATATACTGCTGCTGAGGGACCTTGCTTCGTATTTTCAGCAATTATGCACAATTCCACTCTAGCCATGCCTCTTGTTGCTGCTTCATTGGAGGGAAATGCAATCGCGTCGAGGAGAAATGCAGTGAAACGGGGATGTGGGAAGAGGCTTGCAGGAATTAGATTGTGGTGCTGATAGGTTCCATATAGAGCGAGTAAACATGTTCTTATCTTGTTATCCAGCTTGCACATTAACACATGGTGTGTGGAGGACGTGGAGGAGGGCTTAAAAGGATAAATCAAATCCTAATCATTCTCTTTGGCTTTTCCCACTCTCTGCTCTTTGTCTCTATTTCTGTTTCTCGTCGTGCATAGAACCCCAGCGCACACGCAAGAACAATGGAGGGGTCAGAAGCACTAGCCATTTTCCTACACCTGCTTAATGCTCCAGAAATGAGTGCACAGTGATTACGTGCCCTAATGTGTGGTGTTTAAAGAGCGGTTTCCTGCAGCAGAGTTAAATGACGGTGCCCTCTGTGAAGTATTAATGATGTGGATGGATGAATCGGGTCGGTGCAAACCTGTTGGCGGCAGCCGCGGTGCTCTCTTAAAGCTGCACCCAGACATCAGGCTTAACCGCTTGGCAAATTGGACATGCTTGTTGGCTGTAGCTCCAATTTATGTGCACTCTCTATTGCAGTTAGTCCATCTTCATTATTGAAATGGCCTCTCGTCAGGTCTTGACAGAGTGATGGTAAAGGGAGGGAAAGGGGGAGCATGCAGGAGAATCATGAATAATGTGGAAAATAAATGCATTTGAGGCATCGGAGCCGGCTGGCAGGAGGGGTGTTGGGAGTGTTGCGAAATTCCCGGCTCTCTGTCTCTCTCGCTCCCTCTGTGATTGTATGTGCAGCTTCTGCCAGTGGATGCTGATGCTGTGGATCCTCAGCCTTGGGGCTTTGTCTAACACACATGCAATTGGGCATAAATACACGCACACATGCAAGAGACCCAGCTACAAGCACATCCACAAGCAGCTCTAGGCGCTGAGCTCTGGCAGGACCTCTGCAGCCTGACCACCATCCCAGCTGTGTGTTTTTGTCACCGCCACTCTGGAGACACACTGCTCGGCGAGGGCCTACGTCTGATAGGGTGCTGCTGTAACTCCACTCCCCCCCCAAGTTGTTGCATTGATAAGTGTGGGCTTAGCTCATCTGGGTCAGCCAGTTAAGGACGGGGAATCCAATTTCAATTCATGCTTTGTCGAAGGGGATGTTTTTATTGCCAGATGTAGAATTTCAATTTCTCAGTGTGCCGAATTGATACAAGATGACCTGAAAAACATCTCTTAGCTCTGTAAAAGCCACGTGCACTTAAGCCTCGGCTTTAGGAGTAATAGCGCTTCGCTATGAAGAGGAGAACAGGGTCTGGCTGGGTCTACCCACTGGGCCCTTGTACCTGCTGCACACATGAGCAGATGTGATGGCTCATGAGATAATTACCCACTGAGCCGGTGTGTATGAAACTGTAAGCTGAAGCAGGGGTTCCCTTCAGGTAGCGCTCCCGCTCAGGTCAGTGAACAGCTAATGACATTTAGAAGCAATAGGATGAAAGAGATGGCAGTTGTTTGTAGTCAGCCGCACACTACCTTTGTCTTATTGTCTGCCGTCTGTCTTAATCTCCCAGCCACCCTTTTCACACCACAAGGAGATCATGTTATTAGATCCCCTCCCCTGGCTCATTTGTCATCCTGCAGCACCACTCCTCCAGAGAAGGACTGCAGGAGCCGAAAAAAAAGAAAACAATATAAACAGGCAGGAGGCCACAACATCAAATGTTCATCATTTACTGGCCCAGAGTCTCTTGTATCTTCATTATTCTTTCAGGAATCGCACAAGGTTAATGTGCTTTTTCGTCACCCCACCCAATTTCAAGAGGCTGACAAACTTCAACCTCTCTTCGCTCTCTAACTTAACATATTGTTCTGTATTACATTGTACCTAGTGCACTGCCTCCTGCTTCACACACACTCAGTCATCCCCATCCCCACTTTCACTGTCACTTGCTACAGTTAAAGGTATCGTCAGTGTTCACAGTTTGCTGTCACCGCCTCAGTTGCATCTGTTTAATCTGTCGTCTTTGAGCCGGGTGGGCTTTCTTGCTGCCGAGGCGCACGGGAAGGAGGGAGTCAGCTAATTACAATAAACAAATATGCTCAGAGCCACCTATGTAGGGTTCGCATAGGTTAACAACTCTGCTATAAATGTTAAATAAAGCTTAAAATAGGATAGTGTGGCATACAGTTGCCATAGTGATCTCAGCTGTGATTCTTCTGCTCCTCTGTGTACCTTCTTGGATGGTAAAGTTTAAATTAATCTTAGACACGAATCTGTGATACACAGAAGAAATGAGTGATTGTTCGGTGCCCCAAGGGCCTCTTCGATGTCTCCGTCATGTTTGAAGCTTTTTCTTCAATTACTGCAACTTTGTGTTTGACTGTCTTTGTTGTGATGAAATCTAATGTACTGCTGTTAATGCTGTTCTGCATTACACACATGGCAGTCATCCCTTAACGATTCCTTTCGTTCTCACATCTCTTTCTGTTTCTCTCTGTCTCCTCTGTTTCTCCCTGGCTCCCTCTTTCAACAGGTGGGACAGTCAAAATGATGCGTGGGAGGTGAAACGTTGAGCCTTATTGATGGATGTGTTAACAGACAGCAGTCTCACATTGATCGTGAAGACTTCAGAACCGGAGCATGCAAATGTAGTGGAGGACACAGGTGAAAACGATTCAATTCCCCCCCCCCCCCTTTTCAAATGAGAAATGCACATGAAAATGTTAATTTTGCCTTTTAATTCTTTGGAAATTTGCTTTGAACATTTAGAGATACTTGGTCATTGACCTAAGAGCAGACATTTTAATTTTCCCAAGAATAATCTAGCATCCGTTAGAATAAATGAAAGCTTAATGACAACAGTTTCTCTCACAATACCTTCAAAACTTTGAAAAGATAATTAGTATTACCACATACCACGGAAACTAGCTTTCTTGAATTAGCTTTTCACCCTCAGTTGTAAGCTCTTTGACAAGATAAGGGGAAGGTGAAACACATCCTGTCTTTTTTAAATGAAAAGTGGAAAAAGAAACATTAAATGAAGCTTTTTAAGATACTGTTAATCCTGTCTCCTGATGCTTCCACAACTCAGAAATAGGACATCTACCTTTTCTCATGAAAGGTGCAAATGTGAAAGAAACCATTAATTCTCTCACACTCATTCACATTTATTAGCGCAGAGAAAAGATGTGTGTGTGTGTGTGTGTGTAAAATAATGTTAATTCTGATTTATTTCTTTATTTATTCCGTTTTTATTTTAGGTCATACCTACCGCCTCTCTGTGAATTCTCAATAACATAAACCATGTATCATAGTGATATTTCCATGATGTAAGCTCTTGATATAAACCTTAATTTAATCCCAGTGCGTCTACAGTGCAGTCCCTTCCTTTTATAAGCCCCACTGATGTTGTGCAGCAAGACTCACTCAGCCACTACCTACTGCCCCCTAAAGTTTACCTCTTACCAAGCACCACTGATCCTTAGATGAGGTTTATCTTAGTGTTTCAGCTCTGGTCAGGCTCAGTGGGGACTGACTGGCCCCCACTGTGAGAATCACACAAACCATCCCCAGCACTGGCGTGTTCTTTGAGAGGCACCAGGAGAAAAAGAGGAAGTAGGAGAGGATGGAGTAGGAAAAAGAGCAGTAGCGAAAAGGGTAAAAGCGGCTCCATTGAGCAGGAATAGGGCAGCTCTCTGAAGAGGATGGCCATGAATCATGCTGCAGTTACTCACCACTAATTATGAACATCCTGTACTGGCTGGATTGATTTCCCCCCCACCATTCACAAAATGTCATATAGTGAAGATGGCGCAATAGGTAGCAAACTGCTATATTTAGCACAGCAGGACTTACTAGGGTAGCTCAAATGAGTCAAAAGATATAGACCAAAAACCAATGTCCACTACAGAGGACATAAATGAATAGGCTGAGTATCAGGAGGATATAGAAATATTCTTATATTTTCTGTTTTTGCCCTGTTTATAAAGTTGATTATACGTGAATAGAGAAAAGGCATGGATGCATTTGTGTATGTGCATGTGTGGCATCTGACACACTAATAGATGAGGCCACAGACGCCAACTTCATGTCCATGGCCATGTCCCTCGACATGGGCTCGTCTCCCCGCAGAGCCGCCTGGCAAAGAGCAGCACAGGCTTGCCTCAGGTGGATGAAGCCCTGAACGTCAGGGCTAGAAACGTAGATGAGGCTCAGAGGGCTGCGAGTGCTAACTGGTCTGGTCTGGTCTAGTTTGGCGGTGGTCGGGCTGTCTAGCATGGCTGGGTTTGGCAGGGTTGAGGATCAGAAGATCACCACCTCCTGCCAGCAGCCAGGGTCCTTCCATATGCTCTGTGGTGAATGCCCTTGCCAGCTTCTATGAGCTGTGTCACATCCAGCCTCAGTTTCTATTCAAGGAGCACTTCTCCTGATAACACAATTACAAAACTTCAACTGTGTTAGGATGATCTCAGAGTGTGCAAAGCTTGTTTTTTATTAGTACATGAGCTGCTCTTGTTGTAGTCTAGATATTGAATTCTGGCAGCAGTGAGTATTTTGGATGTTTATCTTGTTTACATTTGCCAGCTCAGATGCAGTACTAACATTATGCTGTACCATATCGGTGAATATGAGGCTGCTGATCCCCCTTCGACCTCTAATGTCAAACCTGATTTGTCATCTACAGTCATCGCTGTAAGACCTCGCGTGTGTGTGTGTGTGTGTGTGTGTGTTTGTGTGCGTTTGTGTACCTGTCTGACTGACTGATCTGTGGCACATTCTGAACAGCTGAAGAGCTAATGGTCCAGCTGGAGACAGATGGCCTCTCGATAACACTATACCCCCAAGCCAATACTCACACTCTATCACTCTCTCTCTCTCTCTCACTCACACACACACACATGCATGCACATACACATGCACACAAGCATTCATGCATGGACACACACACACTCACACACACCAGAAAATCACACGCACACATACACATTGGATAGGATAGATTGTTAATCCATTATAAACCCTGAGGAAACACATTTTTCAATATGAGTTTAATGTTTCACAGTCATTTTGAACAATCTTTTGGCAATATTAGGTGGCAGCTTAAGTTTCATGCAAGCACAGGGGATAAAGGAAGTTAATTTCTCCACTTTTTTGAAATTTCCCTCTTTCTGTGGCTTTGCTACTTTGTGGGGCTAATGAAAGAGATAAGTGATCATTTCTTTATATTTTCCTTATCTATGAGTGCTGGAAAATTACTTGGTGGATTATGAGCACTGGAACTGTTTATGTATAATTCCAAATAAATGCAAAAGAATTCTCCACACCTTGAGAAAAAAAGGCATTGCAGTCCTCCTGTGCTCTCTTTACACTAGGTGTCATACAAAGGAATGTGTCTCGAAATGTACATACTGAACAGAAAACACATTTTTAAATGTAGAAAAATATATCTGTCCTGACTTGCCACAGAGAACATGTGTCAGTAACATCCTTTTGCTCTGAGGTCATTTTGGCTCACAGATTGAAGGGAACTGATGGCAAACGCCTCGCTGTGATGCTTCTGCAGCCTCTGACAAGTTGCTGCTATAACAGTTTTTCTGACTCCCGAGAGGAGAAGAGAGGATGCATATTTCTCACGAGGCTTTCTCCATTAAGGATGACAGTATCACAGTCGTATGCTTTTAGCAGGAGTTCTGGTTGTTCCACCGTGTCTGCAGAGAGACCTGCGCTCAGAAATTTCATTACCTCATTAAATCACTCTCAAATCATATCCACATTACTCACCGCCAATACAGCCATGTTGAATACTGTTTGCTAAGCAGTTTTCCCCTCAAGCATTTATCACTACCTCAATAATGATTAGGCACATGCATTCTAAAATGGGGGACGTTGCTAGTTAACCTCTCTGAACACATTAATTGCTGTGGTATGCTTTTCAATTTTGTCCGGGCATGATTTTAAAGAATATGTGTGAGGTAGCAGCTTGGGATTGTAGAGGGAGGCAGGTGTAGATGATATTGGTTATACAGTCTCCAACATATGGGCCTGTCGTGTCCCATGTGTACGTACCTGCCTCCGCTGCTGTCATCTAATTATGCAGAGCAAACAAAGCTATCTGCCTGCTGCTACAAGCGCGCTTCTGTGGGTTTTGATTGTTACTCATCAGATGGATGTCTTCGACTGATTAAGACATTGTCACAATTGACCTGTGGAAAATCACCAAAACCCACTTTCAATTTAGTCATTACTGTTATTGTTGCTGCCAATCTGTATAATTTTAATGGTCTCTTGTTAGCATAGAACTAAGTTGGATATGTGTCTATACAGAAATGCTAAAAAGAGGGAGGTACTGCCTAGATGATTTGATCTCATATATTGTTCTTGGGTTGGTAAGGGAAGACTGAGCTAACATTGTCTTCAGTAACCCAATAAGTAACAAGTGACTCTTTGTACGTCTATGAGTGAAAGCTTCATTTAACACACAATTCCAAATATTACCTCATGAAATAAATGTTGCACAAGTAATTGTAGTGAAGGCATTCCATTGATTACTAACACCCACCTTCAGGACACAACTTCGTACTGCTTCCTGTGAGCATATGATAACATTGCTCATTTGGTTCCATTAAATGCAACAACTGCATTTCTAGCAGCTCTTTCTCACTTTTACTAATGCCACCATGTTAAATTAATATGCAGGTGAGTCCATTTGTGAGTAACCTGCCCCGTGTTTTACGTGTTCTGAGAATTTGGTAGGAATATTTATGTCTAGGTTACTTCTTGCCTGGTCTAGACTTTTACATTTGAACATCAAGCAGTAATGGGTAAGAAGTTGTCCTTACACAACTTGTCATTGCTAATACCTCTGAGTTATTAATGTTTAAGGCTGCCATCACAAAATGACATTTTGAGCTCTAGGGGGTTAATTGACACTAATTGCATTTCAGCAGCCTTGAAGGAATATCAGTGTAACTACAGAACAAAAACAATGTAATTTAACTTCAGACTTACAGTTCAAAGAGTTGTAAGAGCTGAAATCCTTTCTCTTTTTTCCTCCCGCAGGGGTATGTGAGCAGAGTGGTGATCTGAGTCTGTGCAGACTCATTGATGCTGCTCTCCCTCCATCCTCACCTCCTCCTGCCGTAGAGACTTCACAGCAGGCCTGTCCAACACAACATAGAACCACGCCTACATCACCAACCCTCACCCTGCCCCTAGGTACTGACTCCTCTTTGAGCCTGACAGCAGCCCCCTGCCCTCCATCCAATGACGCTCCGACTGTAGTCCCCCACCTTCACCACGCTCCCTCTCCCACATCACTTTCCACGCCAGCTGTAAGCTCCTGGAGTCCAACAGGAGACACCCAGAAGACCTCCCTTCTGCTGCCTGTTGCCCTCCCTCTGTCAGCTGCAATGATGGAGCCTGGCACTGTGTCTGCCCTGACAGAGGAGTGTCTTCTTCAGCCTACCCGCACCTGCCTCGGCTGCTTCATTGAGACCCGTGATGCTACTGACCCTAATTCCATCCAGAACCTGCCCCATGACCCTAACACCAACCCTGACACAGAGACTGGGCTAAATGTGAGGATAGGGGATGTGATCCGAGAGGACTTCTCTGACATCAACAACATCAGCATCCAGTGCCTGAGCCATGCGGGGGAGGCAGTGAGTCACTATGGAGAACAGCTCCTCTCTGACCAGCTACTTAGCTTTCCGCTGCCGAAAGCCCCAGGTGAGGGCAAGAGAGTGGATGGAAACAAAACAACAGAGGACTGTGATGACCCAGAGGATGATGCAACAGCTAAGAACTTGTATGAGGGACTGTTACTGGACAAAGTGAGCGGAGAGGAGGTTCTGCTGGCTAATGCTGGCCAGGACTGGGGCTACTTTGAATCCTTCATCAGTGAGAGTAAGATGGAATTGCTGGACCTTTGCTCTAAGAATGAACTGTCAGTCAACCTCTTCTCTGAGGAAGATGTTGACAATCTATTTGATGATGAAGACGATGATTCAACTTTAAGCAGTGATGTCTGTTCGCTGAAGATTCGTTATGAGTCTTTCCAGGACAACATGAGGGAGAAAACAAATGTGCTCCAGGAGGAGACACAGTTCAACTTCTTCCCTAGTGTCCTGGCCAACTGTGCCAAGAAAGAGGAAGGAGCGGGAGTCTTGAGGAGGAGCTCTGAGGAGCTTCAGCCTAAAGCTGATGAACTCATCCTGGAGACAGGACAGGAAGGAAAGGCTGGGGACTGCAGCGGTAGGAGCCCCCTTGGTGGTTCCCAAGGCTCACCCATGTCTACTCCGAAAGTGAACTACCTAATGGATTTTAATTCCACAGAGGAGTCAGGCGAATTTAGTGATGACAGCTCCTGCACTGGCTCCTCCTCAGACACCCTGCAGGAGGGCAAATTTAAGAAGGGCCACTCAAAGAGATTGCTCAGCCCCTCTAACCCGCTCAACTATGGTTTGCGCTCCAAGAGAAAGGTTCGCTATAGTGATGATTACTTATATGACGTTGACTCGCTTGAGAGTGAGAAGAATGCAGAGAAAAAAGAGAAAGCTCCTTCTGGTCAAAAAGAGGAGGAGGATGTAGACTGGTGCCCTAAAAAACGTCGAAAATCCTGTCGTAAAGAGCCACCAGTGGTCATCAAGTACATTATCATCAACAGGTTTAAAGGAGAGAGGCTCATGTCAGTGAAACTGGGCAAGTTGGACCCTGTGGATGCTACTGTGTGCTTAAACACCGACACAGTAAGCAAATATGAGACACTGGCTCCTCTGAAGGATTTCTGGCAGGAGAGGCAAAGAGAGAGACAGGAACAGCTTAAGCTGGCTGCCAGAGATAAACAACAACGCGGTTTTCATCTAAACGGACGCCATCATCGCCCTTTTAATTCTACTCATCCCAAAAGGAAATACAAGATTGCAAACAGGCTTAAGGTTCAGAGGATTCACACTGTGGAGCAATCAGCAACAGCACAGGGCTCCCCACTCTCTGATCAGGGCCAGGGAGGTGTCACTAAAGAAGAGGCCACCCCCACGGGAGGGGGAATAATAGCAGCCCCAGGCCTCCCAGTCACATTAGACACAAACTCCATCACGCACACAGTCACAGCCAAGAGCCGCTCCCAGGAGAGGGAGGAGAGGGAGGGGAGGAGATTGGGAGGAAATAAAACAGTCAGGATAAGGAAATTCAAAAGCGAAGCCAGGCTGAGGAGCAAGAAAATGAAAGAGGCAGAAGGAGAGGAGGGGAGGAGTGTGACAAATGAAACGGATGCCTGTGTCGCTGCGGCACAGATTGAGGACCCTACTGCTGGGTTAGAGGAGGCAGGCATTAGCTCAACTACAGTCAAACCCCATTTCTCAGACAATACCACCACAGCTCACACATCTGAGGAGAAATTCCCCTTTGTTTCATCCACCTGCTCTCCTGACAAAGCTTCCTCCTCAGAGGGGGTGGAGGCGGGTGTCCCTGTCATCCCGGGGGGCTACCTACAGACCCTGTTAGATGCTACAGACTCCTCCGGTGGTGCAGCTATCTCTTATTTCCCCCAGCAGCCCTCTAGGCAGCAGTATCCTCTGGGGCTATCCCTAGAGGAGAAACAGTTTTCTTCTCTGCAGCTCGCTCAGAGCTGCGTCCTCTCTCCTCCCTCCGAGTCAGAGCTCCAGCAGTCTCCACAGAACTGTCCCAGCTTCCCCCAGATGTGGCACCCGCAGCTCTGCACAAGTCACAGCCAGAGCTTTGGGCCTGAGACCCCTGAGACTCCCATCTTACCCAGCAACTTCCCAGCTGCTGTGCCCCTGAATGACAGCCTGCCAGTGTCTAACTACAGCCAGCTGAGCCCTGAGGCTGACAGGCTGCTTTATGAGAAGAGCTACCTGACTGAGGCTGGGCTGCAGCCTGGGGCAGATCTGCAAGTGTGTCAGTCTGCCTGTGTGGAGGGCCAGGTGCAATACCAGAGAGGGTCCCTGTGCACAGACAATGGCAGGCTCATCAGCTATGACTCAGTGGGCTCTCTGTCAGCCTCCTCCAGCAATTACAGCTCCCTCAGCCTCAAGTCTTGTGAGCGAGAGGGTGAGGAGGAGGGCCGAGACAGTTTCTTAGCTCATTGCAGTCCTAAAGTGGTGATTCAGCAGAGTGTGGATGCCCTTACCCCACTCAGGGAGTCCTCAGACCTGCTGGACATCTCCAACTTCACCCCTGACAAGTTTAGACACTCATCACTGTCAGAGCTTTCCCCTCCCGAGACCCCCAACCTGTCCCCTCAGGTGGTGGGGCGTGATATGAAGATGGCAGGGAATGTTGGAGAATACCAGGATGTGAATGATATGACTATGGATTGCAATAGGGAGGTTAAGTGGAACTGTGATGTTATGCAGCAACAAGAGCACACAGCAAATGCATACACAGTGGAAGACAGCCAGTTTCCACTGCACAACTTTAACAGTCAGGATGTGTTATGTTTAGATAAAAAGGAGATGGGAGTTACCAAATTTGATGAACAGACTGGTGAGATGTTGGCTGCTGTGAAAAGCATAAAGTCAAAGAGGAAAGGCAATTGCAAACAGACAGCTGCAGGACAGGGCCCAAAGAAAGTCCGGGCTCCCAGAGCTCCTAAGTCAGAAAAGGTCAAGACCCCCAAGCAAAACTCACGTTCCACCAAAAAGATAAAGGCCATGTTGGAGGGTAAGGCAGCAAAGAACCAGGCAGGTGGTTGTGGCACAGGCCTGACTGACAGTAGCAGCACTGGAGACTGGTCTGGCACCGGTTGGTCAGAGAGCAACAGCCTGGTTGGGGATGACCAGCGAGAATTTGAGGAGCCCTCCAATATTCTGTCCAACATTGTCTCTGGCATGGCTGAGGTCCAAAGGTTCATGATGGCCTCCATTGAGCCACTGTGGAATCCCATGTCTGAGGCCTGCATGCCCTCTGAGGCCAATAGCCTCAACCTAAAGACCCTCAAAATCTTGGCAGGCACAGAGGCTGACCTGAAGAAAAAAGGAGCTGTGATAACAGGGGCCGGGAGAGGCAGAAAGGCAGGGGGAAAGGGAGGGAAAAACCAGGCCAAATTCAACCCCTCTCATCCCTTATTCCCTCAACTAGCTCTGGGCTGTAACATGTTTGATAAACCCAACTTTATTAACCCTGGGCCTGCACACAAAAAGCTGTACCGCCACAAGACCAGTGCAAAGTTCCCTCGGATTGAGACATTGAAGGGGAAGCGAGCTGAGAGAGACCCAAATAAGGACATAGCACTGATGACCTCTTTTGAGAAACTGAGGTAATATTTTGTTATCAGCTGCTGTTGCACCCCCTTCTCACTTTCCCCCACTACCTGCTCAGCCCTCCCTCCCAAGCATACCTACACTGACGCTATGCCAGAGCTGCATGAGTACTACGTTCCCCCTGACTACTCCCACTTCCTTTTAACCCCCCGAAGAGGAAATTAATATCTGCATGAAAAACTTCTTGTACTTTGCAAACTACCTATTGAGTGATTGTGTCAAGCTTGATTGAGATTTGAAACAACCATGGCTGCATTTTTCTTGCTTTTGTTGTTTCTGCTTTGTTTGTTCTTCTTATAGTCGTTTTTGTTTTATTTTTGTCTGAAAAAAAGAATAAGCCTTGAAAACAGTTCTGTCGCCTTTTTGAGGAACTTTGTTTTTGTATTTTTCAGCAGAACTAGCTCCCCTGAATTATGTATTTATTCCCCTTTTCCCTAAAGATGTAGCTATATACACAAATGCATTGAGTGACATCTTCGCACCCCTCCTCCTCATCTGTTTTTGTATGCAGAATATGGATGTCCTGTTGTTGCTGTCCTTCATACACTGCCTGGCTCACATCAAGAGGGAAACCTACAATTAATGAGCCCTATTTAAGCCCAAGACATCTTGAAAACACAAGATGGGACCATTTTGTATTGATGACATATCAGACGTTGTCTTTTTTCCCCTTCAAAGTTGGAATGACTCCCCATTTCCTTTTATCAAGTGTTTCTTTATCCTCTGGAGTTTAGAGGAACTGGTTATCTAAATTTACATTTTTACGCCTTGCAAATTCATAAAAGCTCCACCCTCAGAGTATTTTTGTCAATGTTGTTGTACAGGGACATGCAATATTTGCAAAAAAAGATGATTATAATCTTAAAATCAATGTGCCAAAAGTAACAATGCTGTGTAAATGACCTCTTATATATGTGTGAATATTGGCTGTTCCTCTTTTCTATCCATTGGAGTATTGGCTGCTCGGGTTGGAGACTCCTTACAGAGACTTGTCACTACAGGAATTCTTCATTTGGGACTTTTCTCTCTTCTATGGTGAAAGGCACCAACAGCTGGCAGTGGTACACCACCACTCACGAAACCAAATCAGAAAGACTCTGAATTCTCCTCGTTTCCCCCACTTTGTTTGCCAAATTCAATTTACCTCAACATCGCCTGGCACCGAGAAGCAACAAAAGAGAGGCAAAGGGGAGATCTTCTCTGAAGGCTACTGTAGAGGAAGAAGATGAAAAAAGAGATGTTCAAATGAGCTTTCTCTGGACCAAGGAGAAGGTAGTGCAGACGTTTGAGGGTAAGCAAGGAAATTATTTGTCAGTTGGGGCTGTGCCTCACTGAATAGCTGTTTTGTACTGGAAATTCAAGGCAGTTTATTACTCATAGAGATTCTGATGCACACATCAGTAGTGAATGGACATTACGTTTTTGCAGTTAGATTTAATGTGAATGTGGAAGCAGTTTTCAGTACAAATGGAATCAGTAACCTTGTAAATGAAGGAAAGCATGTCTTTGCATTAGCTCCACATGGGAATCTTACTTCTATCTTACCTGAAATGGTAATTTAAACAGTAATGTTTCTTGACATTCTCATGTAATTCATTTCTTAACACTGCCATACTTTATAAGTTGCACTACTGGTGTATTTGGTCTCTGATTATTTTGGTTCATTTTTCACATAATGTCAAATTTTTATTTCTTTCTGTTAGACATTTTTAATCGTCGTCTCAGTTTTGATGGGTCAATTATTTTTTGGGCAGAAAATATGGTTACCAGAAAGACAAAGGCCAAATAAATGCACACATTGGAAGAAAAATAATATATTGGTGCTATCTGATCCAGTGTATCCCCAGGCTATTTATATTAAGTATTTTGGGCTCATTCACTGCCTCACTACCCTGAATTAAATCCACCTTTAAAAGAAACATAAAATCACGTTTAATTGGTTATAAAAACATTTGATTTCATATACTAAATGATGTTCAGGAGCAATCCAGAGCCCCTTAACTCATTACAAGAGTATCTTTTACAAATATATACTCAAACAATAGGCCTATATTTTCTCTATTTTGAATGTTATAATATAATTTTTGAACACAGCAGTAATTACATGAGACTGCATGGAGATGTGTGGACAAATTGAAGCTTGACATAAAAACAGGCCTTGTCACGTCACACTGGATATGGTAATTCTGACGTGCAGGTGATAGTAATTGATTGCTTGCATATGGCAAGAATCATAATCAATCTTTCTCTGTCTCTTTTTTCTCTCCTCTCTGCCATGATCCTTTGTTTCTTTTCTCCAGTGTATCAGGGTTAGGACCAAGACAAGCTGCTGATGGGAAGCTCCACATGGGCTGCAAGCCCATTTAGTCTGCCTTCTCTCATTTCTGCCTATTGTCAAATTGAATGTACTTCTCTGAGTTGTGTTTTTTTTCTTTTCTTTTTAAAATGTGCCACTGTTGAGCTGCCTCATGTTAATGGTGCTAAGAAAGCTGACAATTGTTTTTGTTTCTTTTTTGTTTAGTTTAGTTTTTTGTTTTCCCAGAGTTATCAAAAAAATAAATGCAAAATAGATTAGGTACCTAACCCTCTTTATGAATGTATATTATAATGTTATGTTTGATGTATTCACTTCATGATTCTTTGACATTGATTGGAATTACTTTTGCTCTTTTCATTAAAAGATTACCGAGCTTTATATATACTGTCTAGAGTTGTTACCAGAAGGAATCTTAATGAACTCTTGACACTACAAAATCTTGTATATTTTTTGTGTGCCAATTTGTAACATATTTTGTAAGTGTATATTTTTCTTAGAAAGTGCTGTGAAGTATTTGTGTGTGTGAGTAACCTTTTATGCGCCTCTATGGGCAGTGGAAAGGATATACAATGACAAGTTTCTGGTTTTAAAAACCAAAATATGAAAGTATCAACAGAAAACTAAAAATATTTACATTTTGTTGGGAGTTTTGTAATAAGACCATGATCTTGTTGTGAGAGTGTTGTGTTGCTGTGCAAAACACAAATAAGCAAAGAAAAAAAAAATGAAAACTTGGAAAAAAAAATATAATTTGTGAACAATTTGCTGTTTTATAGATTTTCATGTAAATTATTTGAGTATTATTTAGTTTTTTGTTTTGTTGTAACTGTTGCAAAGGTTTTAAATATTTGTGATCAAGCCTGTATGGTGATAATGTAATATTGGTAACTTGCTGAGTTTTGTAATAATGTTTATGGAGTAAATATACAAATTAAAATAAGATTTTGAATGCTGCTTTCTGAAGAGAGTTGGGTTGTGTTTTTTACCACCCACCCGTTGTAGTCAGTAACTACAGCATAATCTCCACACTATTAACTTCTCTGCAAACAAATTCAGTCCATTTAACATAATAATTACAAAAGGTTATGGCGTTGTGTTTTGGTGAACACAATATTACAAACAACTTATTGAGAGATCTTTGTGGTACAATAAAAGTAATAGGGAAGAATATAATCTGTTATATTTAATGTTTGTTCTTGCCACAAAATGTGTACGTGTAAATACAACCTTAATATTTCCAATTAGTCTGGCCTTATTTGTTGTATTGGAGGATTCTTGGACGAAAGGCATTTTAATTTCTGCACAAGTCTGGCTTTGGCTCGTGTTATTTTAATGCCATATCTAATTAGCACACAGGGTCAGGCATTGCTAGAGTGACTGCTCATCCATAACTCTGAGCTGGGCTGCTGTGGTCCACACTGCAACTCATTCTGGCATGCTTAATTGGAGCTGGAGATACTGTCGCAGGCCATAAACAGATCCTGTGATGTATGCCTCCAAAATTGTCAGGTGGTATTAGCATTGTTTTGTTCTTTAGTCACCCATAGCAGATAAGGGAGCAAGCAAATTATAAGATGGGATGCCTAATGCAATGGATCAGGTACACCTATGGTTATTAAATGAGATCCCTGTTTTGTCAGTGCTCCCACTGCATAGACAGCCATAGAATCTCATTGGGTAAGTGTTAATGTGTTTGGTTTGTTTTATCATTACTGAGAGGACTATATAGAGTAACATTTTGAAAGGGTCAGCATGTCTTTCTGCATGTTTTCGTAATGTAGGTGTGTACTTGTACTTAATGAGTCAAATCACAAGAACCTACAAACAACACCAATTACTCAAACACATTTTTGTGATTGCCTGGTAGATTAGGTCTAAAACAAAGAAACGTCTTTAAATACAAACATTTACAGACTAATCTGATGTGTTAAATTTAATAAGATGGCATAGCACTACTGCAAGGTAAATCATTTTCTGTGTTAGAACAATGGCTTTGAGCCATTGCATTCAGCAACTGCTATAGCTTTACTGATATTTTAACACAGTTTTCCATAACATGTGTCTGTGATAGCTGCAGCTGTGGTTGCTAGCTTGTTTTCAGGTCACCACTGGGTCTCTTCTGGTGTTCTGCTGTATCAATACTGTCCCACCTCCACTTACACAAATGTCTAGGGTCTGCTATACACCTGTGGCGTTTCTTCCTCTAAAAAATCTATACTTCTTTTACTTTTATAAATGACAATCCTAAGGATAAAGAGTGCGTGCGCAGTATGTATACTATTCCCCTTGACTTTGACTCTGCTATTGGACCTTTTTTTTATGTTTTCACTTGGATGCATTGTGAAATGTCTGCCTTGCAATTATATGTATGTTCAAAGACATTGAATGACAAAAATCCACTTTAACACTATGGGATAAAGTTTGTAGATTAATATAAATGTCCAAATTTAGTCAAACAGTTAAAAATATATGTCTTACATATGTATCATATCATTCTCTTTCATATACTTTACACTGTGACAGATTTGTGTTTACAAAAAATATTTACTCAAGTTGCAATCCTTATACATTAATTTGTGCACTCAAATTAATTTAATTGGTTTACTAATACTTAATAATAATTATTAATACAAGCTACTAAAACAAAAGGCAGTCAGGAGGTTTAACATCAAGTTGGTAACATTAAGTTATTGGCTTGGCAAAAGTATTTTATTCTGGCATTATTTTTAGAATTGAAACTAGAGAGGAAATTAAACCTCAATGGCAATTTGTTTTTTATGATAATGAATATGATAAATTATTTTATTAAAAGCCTTTAAATAATGTTACCTAATGCTGGCCATTTAAGCACACTGGTGTTCCTATAGGTCCGCCAGCCTGAGCTCTGAAGAAGGTAAGAGTATTGGCATTTACAACCGCATCGTGACGCTACAGCTGAACAGTGTCACACTGTCCAAAACAAACACCCTTTTTCTAATGCTCCTCTGAGACGAGCCGGGGATTTTTTTGTCCCGAGTTTAGTCTTTCAGGCAGACCCACTTACCAGGCTGCGTGCAACTCACCCCGCCTCGTTCGCTACGATTGGCAGACGTAAAGTAAAACAATTTAGCCTGCGCGTTGCAGTGCCTGTGTCAACCTGGGAGGTTTCACTCAGGAAATATGGTCTGACCCTTCTCGGTTTCCGGAAGATCATTGTAGCCTTCCTAAAAGAAAGAAAATGGAATCCTGAAATCGTACTTAGCTAAACAGTCAAGCGTATTTCAGAGAACATTAGAAGAATAACTGGGTAGTGCGATTACATTGCTACTAACATCATTGAACAGGTAATGTAACGGGGATTTGGTGACCGACTGTGTATTCTTTCCGATTACCTTTATTTTCATTAGCTAGCTAATTTTAGCGTGTTTGCACTGGTTGTGGACGTCATTGGTTGACGTCGTTAGCTTGCGGTGATGCTAACATGATCGCCAGTGTTATTTTTTTTATTGAAACCCTCGTGTTTTTTCGTGAATGCCCACTAACGATAAATAAGACAAGTATCCATTTCAAGCCACGTTTCCTGACATCAGCGATATTTGTGCCAAATAAGTATTAACGTTATGGCTGCGTAACCGAGAAGACTTATCACGAAGTTAGGTGCTAAATTAGCGTTAGCTGATGTTAAATATCCCGTTGTTAGTGTATGCAGTTAGCCACTCGGCTAACGTTAGTTAACATGGAAGCTAACTAGCTGTAGCGTAGTGAGAGCTCAACTTAACAGAGGTTGTTTGGTCATCCAAGAAGCTTGTTTGAGCCGACGATACAAATGCTATCGTACTCTCACTATTACCAGTCGTCCATGATTTGCTAGTAGTGGTTGAAGTTGGCAGTGTTGGCAACCGTTTACATTGCTAATAGTTAGCTGGCCAATATACGCTAAGCTAGATGATGCCATTTTGTTTTTATCTCGACTTTGACCAACCTACTGCTTTCCCATATGACTTAAAACACACAAGCCATCAAATTCTTCACGTTAGTTACAGCTATTAAACAGCTACGTTGTCCAATGTGTTCAGGAAAAGACCCTTGTGCGTTACTATAAACGTAATACTGGCTAGCGGATTTGCATTTATCGTAATGTCAATTTGCTTTGTAACCAGCAACACATGCTAACATTAGCTACGTTGTCCTCAAATATTGAGTGTGTTGCATTGTGATGCTGTATTTTGACCCGAGTTTTCCACTGGTGACACATTACCTTGTTGATAGTAATACACAGAGTCGGCCTTTAAACGTATCACAGATAAGAGAGTGGACATACTTTAAGGTGTCAAATAAGATATTTTCATGTGCCTTTGGTAGTGAATCCCTCTTGCATAATCCTAACCTAAATCTGAGTCCTGGTACTACATTAAATCTTCTAATTAGATGTAGAGTCAACAAGCAGGGCATATCCATCTGTTATAGACATACATTATACTTATCCTTTTTCTTTGCTGCGCAGCTGGATCTTGCTGAAGATTGGAGAACATCCCTCAACCTCCCTCCCTTCTGAATCAATGGAAGGGTCTGACAGTCTAGAGCAGAGTGGCAGTGACCAGCCAGAGTCACAGCGCAGAAGACAGCTGGACCGCCTGGGAAGGGAGGAGGCCTTCTACCAGTTTGTCAACAATCTCAGTGATGAGGACTATCGTCTCATGAGAGACAACAATCTTTTGGGCACCCCAGGTAAAAAAAAAAAAAAAAGTCCCCTTTTTAATCTAATTACACTAGTCTTTAGTCCATAATCTCTGACTGTAGAAATGTTGATGTACATATAATTTTAAGAACCTCAAAATGTAAATAGTTTTATTATAAAATAGATAGGGCATCACACGGATGCCTGCCATAATGTTCCAGCAACTGATCCTACTAAGCACGTATGTACCCTAGGATTCAGTAATTTTAAGTTTAGCTTCACTTCTGTTTTTTTGTTAGTTTTCACCTAACAATTAAACATCAGTTATTTATCTGCTCACCGTACTTAAACAGTTGACAAAAGTACAAAAAGTGCTAATGTCAATGTAGACAAACTTAAAGACATTATTATTATTATTAGATTAATACCCTGTGGCTTACTCAAAATGTTTCTTTACGCTGTATGTCAGGTGCTTCACATTTGAAAGTAATCCAACAGGACTAAAAAGTAGGCTGCCATGTCTCTTGAATAAAGATGAGATTCAGAACAGGCATGACTGTTCCAGAAAATGTGAACATGCTCCTCTTACTCACTTGGTAACTAACCCACGTTATCTGTTATGTCGTCTGGCTGTGGTGTCACATTACGTAATACTGCAACCCAACTGTGTTCATAGATTATAAAGTTTCATGTTTTTAATATCTATCTGATTTTGAAAAAATTTGGTGTAGTGCTTTCACTTGGTGCTGGTATTACTTGAAAGGTACTTCTCATCATTTTCGTAACAGTACCCTATACATCCCTATAAAGCCGTGCCTCAAGACCTGTTTACAGATTTGACTTTGCAAACTTGTCAGTCATAATGAAGTTGATGATATAATTTCATCTGTTTCTGACCTGTGTCCTCCGCCCATCTTTAAGCCCTACTTGCCCCAATACAATTATGGGTGATAATAAAAGTTAAGCTTAGGTGGCTACCTCTAGTTTTGGATTTGTCAGTATGCTCGAAACGCACCAACCTGCAAACTACTGAAGACACCCAATCCATTTCTGTCCCAGGACAGTAGGAGGGGGAATGTAAGTTTGGAGCATCCTTTAGCGGAGCACCCTGCAAGGAGAGGGCATTGAATGGACAGCGTCATGCCCTGGTAAGTCTAGAGGTTTTCAGCATTGTCCTGTTGCTGTGTTCAAAGAAAACCAAACAGCTCTTTGGGCCAATACAGTACAAATCCTAACACCAGTTCTTTCTTTTTGACACATGTACAACATATCTGCAATGTAGTACAATATTTTTAGTTTTTCACTTTAACTGTTACAGTGTGTCCCTCTGATGACTTCTCTTTCTATGCAGTAAATAAGGAAATATTTGTTCTTATTGTACAGAGTTACGCTTTCAATTCCTCACAGCTACCTGCAATGTCTTTCTCCCAGCATACATTGGTGGCCCGAGTATAGAGGAGGAGAGGAAGGAACACTTAATAACCTTCAAGAAAGGAATACATGGATGCAAACAATTCATTTTTCATTTCAATAATGTACTGTTGTTTTGTTTTGTAATGTCTCTTTCAGGAGAGGTAACAGAGGATGAGCTGTTTAGTAGACTTCAGCAAATCAAAGATGGTGCAGAACAGCAGAATAACACCCCCAGTACTGAACGTGGAGAAGATCCAGTTGGTAAGTTTGCCATTTAATTATTTTTTACTCTGTGATTTACTGTCAAATTCACATATGATTTTTCACTGTTAACTCTGCTAATTTTCAGAACCACCAGAAAGCTCTGAGGATCCTCCCAGTGGGGATAGTCTCTTGGACTGGCTGAACACAGTGAGGCGCACAGGCAACACAACTAGAACTGGTCATCGTGGAAACCAGTCATGGCGGGCCGTAAGCCAGACCAACCCAAACAGTGGCGATTTCCGCTTCAGCCTAGAAATCAGTGTGAACCGCAACCTGGCTGAACAGCAAGCAGCTGCTGAAGGGGAGCAGGAGCCTGCAGAGGAACTTCCGGAGCAGTCTCCACAGGGGCCTCTGGAGCAGTCTCCACAAGGGCCTCCACAGGAGCCTTTGGAGCAGTCTCCACAAGGGCCTCCACAGGGGCCTCTGGAGCAGTCTCCACAGGGGCCTCTGGAGCAGTCTCCACAGGGGCCTCTGGAGCAGTCTCCACAGGGGCCTCTGGAGCAGTCTCCACAGGGGCCTCTGGAGCAGTCTCAACAGGGGTCTCCAGAGCAGTCTCCAGAGCAGTCTCCACAGGGGTCTCCAGAGCAGTCTCCACAGGGGCCTCCGGAGCTGTCTCCGGAGCTGTCTCCGGAGCTGTCTCTGGAGCTGTCTCTGGAGCAGTCTCCAGGGCAGTCTTCGGAGTCTTCGGAGCAGTCTTCGGAGCAGTCTCTGGAGCAGTCTTCGGGGCAGTCTCTGGAGCAGTCTTCGGGGCAGTCTCTGGAGCAGTCTTCGGGGCAGTCTCTGGAGCAGTCTTCGGGGCAGTCTCTGG